>CAUYRT010015665.1:0-37346 GCA_963574885.1 Lepilemur ruficaudatus | reverse complement strand
TAAGTTATCAGAAATGGAAAGCTGATTCCCTTTTTATGGGCTTTTTTTTCTTTTTGAGACAGAGTCTCACTGTGTTGCCCGGGCTAGAGTGAGTGCCGTGGTGTCAGCCTAGCTCACAGCAACCTCAAACTCCTGGGCTCAGGCGATCCTCCTGCCTCAGCCTCCCGAGTAGCTGGGACTACAGGCATGAGCCACCATGCCTGGCTAATTTTTTCTATTTTTAGTTGTTTGGCTAATTTCTTTCTATTTATGGTAGAGACAGGGTCTCGCTCTTGCTCAGGCTGGTCCCGAACTCCTGAGCTCAAGCAATCCTCCCGCCTCGGCCTCCCAGAGTGCTAGGATTACAGGCGTGAGCCACCACGCCCGGCCTCATTTTTTTTCTTATACAAAATTTCTTTCGAAATTTCTTCTGAATTTGAGCAAGCTCCAAGAAGTATTCTGCAGAATAATTATGCCCAGTACTAATGAGTCATTCTGTCCTTTTCCATTTGCATCACATATCAGTTTTGGCTTTACGAGATTTTTCAAAAACTGATTTCACAATCATCTAAATAAAGTTTCTTTTGATGTTATTATAGTGGGAAGATAAAAATTTTCTCCAATAATGAAAATGTATAATAATTTTTAAAGATTAAAATTTCTTAGAGGAGTCTGTGAATCATTAACAGTACTCAATTTTTAACCACTTCAATATTTTTCTTACAAAAATATTAGAGAATGTTTAAAAGCTTCAATAACTTCATCATACTATTAAAATGTCTTTTTAATTTTTCCAAATTTCCTTCCAGCTTTATCCATATATGCCTATATTTTACATAGCTGTAATCATAGAGTATATACCCATGGTTCTCAACTGGGGGCAATTTTGCTCATCCTGGAGAGCTGAGAATGCCTGGAGACATTTTTGATTGTCACTACTGGGCATGGGTGGTGCTACTGGCATCCAGGTGGTAGAGGCCAAGGATGCTGCTAAACATTCTACAATGTACAGCCCTCTCTGAGTGAAGGATTTTCTGGTCCAAAATGTTAATGGTGCCAGTTTGAGAAACCCTAGTAAACACACACACACACATTTTTATATTAGGCTTTAAAAACTTTCCATTAAATAAATCCTTTTATTGTCACAAGAGTCTTATTAACTCCTTAACACATGTAGTTGACAATAACAATTTAACGATTTCCCTACTCTTAGATGTCATGGATAATGTTATGATCACATCTATGGATATGGCTTCTATATTAGTTTGGATTAGACTTAAATTCTCCTGATTAAAATTACTTTGACAAAGGGTATCATCAGTTTTTGGCTCTTATATTTGGTATAGGGATCTTGTAAACATTAACTGTGGTAAAACACATTCCTTATTAATAGTTTACCAAAGAATTAACACCTGCGTTTGACTAATGCGTTTCTAATGCTATCATTTTGTAAGCAGGAAGTACTAGGGAAGATTCTATCTGACAGTTTTAACTTTTGAGTAGATGATGTGACTTTAGGTGCAGAGAGGACATCTCTTTACCCATTTATGTTACCCACTATGTTTGAAATCTCACATAAGTCCGAGGGGGAAAAGGTATAACGATCTGTCTTAACCATCTTTAAAATAAGAGTACTTGGCAGGGACACAGAGAGGGTTGGGACTGCGTTTTGTTCGTCCTTATATCTGGGCCCACCACAGGATCAGGCTGAAAATGTATGATAGAAAAGCTTGTTGAATATAGGAGTGGTAAAACATGAAGCGACTAGCTGAATGTAAATGACTTTACTGGGGCAGATGACAGCATAGAAAACTTTGTGTTCCCACAAAACATAATGATTTTATGGGAACACACACATGACATCATGTTATAATTAGTTCTTGCGGTTATCATTATACTTAATGATTTAAACATTGTTGCTTTTGCTATCAAACTCTGCTAGAAATATCTGCTAAGTTTGGTGGCGGAAGCCAAGATATCAAAGGTCTGGGGACAAATACATAACTTTTCCTCTCAGCTAGGATGAAAATGTACTCTCTAGGAAGACAATATCAATTTTTGTTTAATTTAACAGGATTACAAAGGCATTAACAAATTCATGAATTAATAGATACATTTTTTAAAGCTAGAGAGTATGCATACATGGCACAAAAAATTGAAAACTATACAAGAATATAGGATATGGAAAAAAGGCTGTGGTTTCCAGCAATCCAGTTCCCCTCCTTGGAGGTTTACCATGGATATGTTAGGTATAGGCAAAAAACTGCTATAATTAACAGATCCCAAAATAAGGTACACAGGCAAAGTAGAAAATTGTCTCTCTCTCACGTAACAGTCTGGAAGTGTGAGTTCTAGCTCTGTGTGTGTGTGTGTGTGTGTGTGTGTGTGTGTGTGTGTGTGTGTGAAATCATCCAGGTACCCAGTGCCTTCAATCTTGCCGCTCTGCCATTCCTTATGTTGTTTGCATAGTGGTAACTAACTCAGCACCACATCTAGACTCCTGCATGTGGGAAGGAGAGGACCTGGGAGAGCAAACAGTTCTTTTGAAGGAAATGATGCAGAAGATGTACCATCATTTCTGCTCCTATTCCATTGGCAAGAACTTTGTCACACGACCACACCTAGCTGCAAGGAAGGCTGGGAAATGTATTCTCTAACTGAGTGGCTGCATGCCAAGCTGAAACTCTCATTGCAGAAGAAGGAAGGCTAGGTGGGTGGGACTGGGATGGGAGTTGGAGGGAACTGATTTTGTAGCTGTGGGTGTCTAAGAATGAGAATCAATTCTTTCACAATGTATCAGTGATGTCAACTGGATTATGAATCATTGAATCTGCCCCAATGTTGAACTGTGATGCCTGGCATGTCACAACTAGATCCTTCCAGAATGCCAGGGAGTAAATAAGTAGCAATCAATGGAGGCCTGATGCTTCAATCCACTTAATTTCTAGATCATTTGTCTTTTTTAGCCCATTCTTCTCTTTTTTATATTTGAACCTCTAAGACTGGGGCTTGATAATCTGGAGGTCATTAGACAATCTTCCTTGTCCACAACAAGACTGGGCAGAGCTAAGTTTTTGAAGTTGTGAAGCAGATGAAATACATCTTTGGTAATCTCAGCTTTCTTCACCCTTCTTTCCTCTTCTGGTGTCTCTTCCTTCCCTGGGTACAGTACACAGTGCCCTTGTGGTGTCCTGACCATTCAGAATGCCACCCATAGTGCACACAGAACTCTGACTCCTTTTTAGGTAAGGCTGTGGTTACAACACTCTCTTCTTTTCTCACCCAATAATTATTTCCCCTTAGTGCCCCACCTCTCTAGCTGGTTGATGGGGCTGGGAAGTGGGGGACAGAAAAGGAGCTTAAGGAGTAGTTGCCGCTTGTGAAAAGAACTCAATTTGAGTAGGTAGAACTGTTGCCTTACTTAGTTGAAAAGGACTAGAGTTTGTCTTATTGTCTGCAGGACCAAAAAAAAAATTCTGTCTTAATTGCAGATATACAAGTTAGTAATCATGCAGAAACATTTCTCTCGCATTTATTACAATTGGTTGATTTACAAATTCAAATCACACATATTTTGGTACATTTGGTGCACAAAATGAGCCCTATCTGTTTGGTTACTTGAAAAATGAAGCTATATTTTAAAAATGATTTCATTTCAAATATGAGTGAGGAGAAAATCAAATTTTAGATCGGTCTTTAGGAGACTTGTATAGACATAATTTGCAAAGTTTACATGCTTTGTTTCATGTGCCAGAGAAAGAGAAGCTTCATTTAGATCAACAAACATCTAGTCAGGGCCAGGCAATGTTCTAGGTGCCGAAGACACAAAGATAAATGAGATACAGTCATTCCCTATGTTATACTCCAGTCCAAATATGTCCAGTGTGGTAGGCACTTTTTATGTGGCTACTGATAACTTAAAGTGTGGCCAGTGGGACTCACATTGAATTTTAAATTTTATTTCATTTTAATTAATTTAAATTTAAATAACCACATGTGACCACTAGCTACTATATTAAACATCACATGTCTAGGCCAAACCCCATAGCTGATTTGTGGTTACCAAAGAGAGGATGCATAGGCAAAACTCTTTTGTTTTGTTTTAAAATAAAGGTGGACTATTAATTTTCTGGATTTAGGGGTAAGGATGAAGAAACTGCTGCGACAGTTTGGGAAAGTAAAGAGCAACAAGGGAAACAATTATACAATTCTGTTTAAACTCTGTTTTATTGATTCAAATATTCCCTAATATATTCAGAATGCAAAGACATTGGCTGGCTTTCAGAATGCTGAAGACAGCAAGGGTCAAAAAACTGAGCTTTAAAAAACCTAGTTTATGTGTTATTTTTAGAATCCATTGTCCTTTTTATATTAAATAGTAGTCTCAGCATCCCAAGATTAGGAAAGAAGAATGAGTGAATTAATAACTTGTTTACCAAAGTAACTTGATTACTTTTATGGGGTGTGGTGAGCCACTCCTAAAATATTTTTATTTTGCCCAAATTTAAAATAATTGTGATCTTAAAACCTTGAATTATTTTTCTTCAGGAGAAACAAAACAATAGAATAATTGGAAGTGATCCATAGTATTTAGTATCTTTTTGTTGTTAAGTATGAGCAATTACTTGTTAATTTTTCCTATATTTTCATATGCAAGGTGAATTTAGCTTAATTCTATTCACTCCCAACTGTGGACAAAATGTTATCATTTTACTCTTTATTTATTAAATTATAATTTATTAACATTATTTAAAAATATCTAATGAACTATCAATCCACATGAGTTGGAGATAAAAGTGAAAACAATTTAAATATTAATTTTAAGATTAAGTGGCTATAACCAATAACAAGAATCTGCATTTTACCTGTCATTATCTGGTAAATGAGTGAGCACTTCTAAGATCAATCTTTTATTTTTGCAGATTTATCACAATTTTTGTAAGTTTGGGTTTTTTTTACAATTTTTTTTAAAGAGGCCAAACACTGTGGCAGCTGGAGCCCCAAATCAGTTGTGCATAACAGTTCCTGAAAGAGTATACCACTGTGGTTACACTCCACTACACCTGGAGCTAATATTGCTCTGGGGTACTTCCTGCAGAGTGCATCCTCCTTGAATTGTGGTTCTTTTGACCATATCTAAGCAAATGTGGGTTGAATTAAAGGGGCCAGTTTTAGCAACAGCATCACAGTACACTTTCTCTGCGATTGCTCTCAAACAAGCAAAGTGGTAGCATGAGAAATAGTGCACTCTGGATTTAGAAAAATTTCATAGAAACTGATTTGTCTCTAAATAGCTGGATTTCATGTTAAACATGTTGTCTTAATCATAACAAACCTCTACAGCCCTAATCCTTTGGAAATGTGACTCACAGTAAAATGTACATGAGGCTTTATTTGACTTTTACAGGAGTTAAGGCAGGAAACAAAAGTTTTATATATTCAATGAAATATAGCAATATTGGAAATTGAGTTTGGGGATAAAAACTCATAATTTGCATCTCTGGTTGTTCAAAGGATGCATCCATCAGAAAATAGTGACATTTTTCACATAATTTCTGGGCTTTTTCTACAAAAATTAAATGGAAAAATTAACAGCAAAACAGTGCATTATACTTGTAATTTCCTATGGAAGTAAATCAAATTTCCTTATACAAGTGCCAATTGTTAAAACTATAATCTTTCTGGCCCATCCCGGAATTACAGCTGCACAAACCCAGGTATAAATTAGTGAATGAATTAGTAACATGCTAAGTGACTATAAATTAGATCTATATGTCCATGGTACTAAATAACACAATTATTTAAATCATCATTCTTCTGATGAAGAGTACTGGCTCTGGAACCAGATTGCTTGGGTTCCAATCCTGGGTCTCTAGTTTATTAATTGTGGCTCTAGGGCAGGTTTCTTAACCTCCCTAGACTGTTTCTTTAATTGCATAATGGGCAGAATAATAACAATGCCTCTGGTAGAGGGCTTCTGTCTGAATTGTTACCACAGTGACTGGCATATTATATGTGGCTGTTATTATTATTGCATGTGTATTATTTTATATGTGCCTTGTAGCCTATCTCTTGGGTAAGTGCCTTGTTTCCTTAACTTGAGTGCAAGTCTCAAGATGGCAGGGACCAGCTCATATAGTTTTCTAGTCGCCTTATCATCTAGCACAATGTCTTATAAATTAGTTTACATAGGTCAGTAATGAGATTTGAAACTAAAGGGCAATTTAGGGCTAGATTATGAAGGCCCTTGACTCTCAGTTTCCCTAGGCCTGCCCTAGGCCTGTCTCCTACTCCGGTATAATTCCTGAATCCCCTTGGGGATGTGGCAATGGGAGCTCTTGGCTGCTGCCTACTCTATAGCAGCCAATCCAATCAAGCACTCAGAAAATCAGCCAAAGGTCTGAGGCTGTAATGCACAAGAGGTTCCAGATGGTCATAGCATTTAGGAGTTGTTTCTCATTGTCTTAGGCATTTCACACTGACTGGGCAGTGTGTTATTTCTTTATCTTATCTAAGTGAAATCCCCCAGAAGATAATTTATGTCCTCCCTCTTTACCTCTTCTCATGAGCTAGCTAGCATTTTCCTTATCAAAGAACCTATTGTCCTGTCTGAACAACTCAATCTGCAACAAGCTCAAATATCACCCACAGTCAGTGAACACAGTGATGTCCTTTAAAAATGCTTCCAAAGTTTTACTTCTTCAATAATTTTTATTCAACAGTTTGATTTGCACTTGTCACAAAAAGAATGAAGTTTGATACTGGTACATATTGACTCTTACCTACTGTTAGTGAAACAATGCTGGGTACAGCAGCCTAGGTTCAGCAAGGCTGGGTTTCCTTATATATTGGCAAAGGAGTTGCATTTTAACTTGGTATAATCCATAGATTGAATGCAGGGCTTTGAGAATTTAAAACATTTTCACCATCACAAGTAATCTTTGGAAAGTTTGTACAGGGCCTAATAAGTTTACGGTTGGGAGTCAAGAGAATTTATTCAAACTAAATTCACCTTGCGTATGAAAATACAGATAAAATTAACAAGTAGGTGTGGATCTACCACCTTGTCTCTCCTTGTTCCTGCTCAAGACATGGCTTCTGTTCATAAATCGCTATTAAATGTTTCCTTCTAAGAAAAAAAAATTAACAAGTTCATACTTAACAACAAAAAGACAGTAAGTGCTACTGATCATTCCTAACTACTTCACAGAATATTATATTGTTTCATTTCTCCTAAAGAAAAACAATTCAGAGTTTTAAGCTCCCAACTTTTCAGTCTCTTTTAATTCAGACAGATTAAAAATATCTTAGGAATGACCTATCTCACCACATCAAAAACGTTTCCTTTGTAAGCAAGTTTACTAACTCATTCATCCTTTCCTGGTCTTTGATGCTGCTGAAACTATTATAAAATGCACACTGGATTCTAAAGATAACACATAAATAAGTTTTTTCTTTTTCTTTTCCAACAGGGTCTCACTCTGTCACCGAGGCTAGAGTGCAGTGGTGTCATCATAGCTCACTGCAACCTCAGACTCCTGGGCTCAAGCGATCCTCCCAAGTAGATAGGACTACAGGGGCGCCCCACCACGCCTGGCTCATTTTTGTATTTTTTGTAGAGACTGGGTCTAGCTCTTGCTCAGGCTGGTCTCAAATTGACCTCAAGTAATCCTTCTGCTTAGGCCTCCCAAAGTGCTAGAATTATAGGCATGAGACACCATGCCCAGCCCTAAACTAGGTTTTTTTAGACCTCAGTTTTTTGACCCTTTCTGTCTTCAGCATTCTAAAGGCCAGACAATGTCTTTGTATTCTGTATATGTTAGGGGACATCTGAATCAATGGAACGACTTTAAACAGAATTGTATAATTGTTTCCCTTATTGCTATTTACTTTCCCAAACCATTGCAGCATTTTCTGCTGATGACATTTTATCATCTGTAGTCAGCTCTGTAGCTCCCTTTTTGATACTTTCATTTTATTTTAATTAAAAAAATAAAATTCGAATTTTTTTTAGTTTAGTCAATGTATACCTGCAGCTGCAAACAAATTTGATTATAACTGTACCGTGTTGTGGAAAATCTTGCAGTTGGATTCCAAAATGACAGGCAACGTAAATTACAAAGTACAAAACAGTGTACGCGAAAGCATTGTCAGCAATAAATAAAAATAGCTTTTGGGGAGGAAATAACTTTGCAAAGGAGAGAACTGGGCTGGAGGAAGAAACAATCCACACTGGTAGGAAAGAAAGGGCCACATTGAGGGAAGCATCTGAGAGATAAGGACAACAGAAACACAGAGACTCAATCTCTGGCAATGCTACACGGGGTAACAGAGGGCAGTTCGGTTGCCTTAGATTTGCCAGTTTCTCTTCTGAAAGATATGCTGGACCTTTATTTCCCCAGGACGACTCATTCAGCATTTCTGAGCACCTTAATTGTGCCGGAGATTGTACAGGAACTAGTTTTACAAAGATGAAAAGTGCACAGCTCCTGTCCCCAAGCGCTCCTAGTATTTAAAACAGAACATCTTAAGAGGTAAGTATAACGGGCCCTGTTAGGACTCCATAGAGGAAGTGAGCTGCGGTCCGAGGGACAAACAGAATTTTGACAAGCGTTCGTATCTCTCCAAAATAAATGATGAAGTAAAATAGACTGTCCAGAAGAGAAACAATTGGGATGAAGGATGAAATTGTATATGGAAGGTTTAAAACACATGTAACTGGCGCAGGGCTCAAAGTGACATGCGCCTGTGCAGAGCGTCTCCTACGGACTCGCACCTCGCCGGCACTCAGCAAATGTTGACAGCTGTTCTCGATTGTCTAGTCATGGGCGGGAGGGGAGTCCACCCACTTGTATTACATTTTGCACACAACATAGTGGGACGGGGAATTTCATGGTTCCAAACCCATTTCTCCCCTCATCCCTTGCAGTTTTAGGGCTCTGTGGGATATCTGCAGGGATTTTAGAGGTTTTCCTCATCCTCTTTTGAAGAGAATAAAAGCATTTAAATTAGCGGGAGGGCGGTTAACACCCGCAGCCCCGGCGCCACTGCACGCTTAAGCGCCCGCCCGGGTTCACTCCGACCTGGCCTCGGGTAGAAGCCTTACAGCGCCAACGGCTGCAACCGCTCCCGGCGGCGCGCGGCGGGCGTTGCGCGGCTGGGGCTCACGAGCCAGCCAAGAGTTCGGAAGGCGCCGGCGGGGAGACGAAGCCCGGTCGCGGGCGGTTTTTGACGAGCACCCCTCACAGCCAATTGGAAGCCCGGTCGACTTTTCCCCTGCCAATAGGGAGCAGGATCCAAGCTGGGAGGGGCGCTTCCCGCGGGCTGCGGCTGGATTTGATCCTGCGCGGCAGCCGCTAAGGCGGGGGCGGAGGCTCGGCCTGGGCGGCGGGGAGCGGATTAGGGGAGGAGGGAAGACCGGAAGCCACGGTCGCGTCCCCATCCTTAGATTCGCTCCCTCGGGCTCGGAGAGGAGACGGAGGAGGGAGAGGCTGAATGTTGGCTCGGTAATAAAGGGGAGCGGCCGCTCCGGAGCGTCCTCCCGGGGCGACCCCCCTCAGGCCCCAGGTCTCCTCAGCCACCCGGCTCCTGGGCGCGCGCCCCCGCGGACCGCCCGGCAGCGGAGACCTTCGCTGAAGAGGCGCTGCCCGCGGCGGGGACTGGCCGGCGGCATCCGAGGCCCGCGCCCCGCCGCCACCACCACCCGCCTGCCCGCCGGTCCCTCCGGCCGCCGCCATGTCCTCCTCCTCCTCTTCCCCCAGGGAGACGTACGAGGAGGACCGGGAGTATGAGAGCCAGGCCAAGCGCCTCAAGACCGAGGAGGGGGAGATCGACTACTCGGCCGAGGAAGGCGAAAACCGCCGGGAAGCGACGCCCCGGGGCGGGGGCGACGGCAGCGGCGGCGGCCGGAGCTTCTCACAGCCGGTAACAAAGCGCGGCGCCCTGTCCGCTGTGCCTGGCGGCTCCCCGGGAAGCAGGGCCTCTCGCCCGCTGCGTTTACCTTTCCGGCTGCGCTGACCCGCTCGGAAAGTGGCCTCTCTTCCCTTTGGGGCTTCTGTCCTTGCCTCTACGTGTTTCCCGCATCCGCATTGCCGGCCTGGCCGCAGGCCCCGCAGCGAGTCGGCCGCCGGGCCCCGAACTTGGGGACGGTCGCGGGGCGGGGGCGGCGGGGGGCGCAGCTTCCTCTCCGGGGGGCGCCGAGCTCTTTGTTAGTTCAACTCCTCGGGCTTGGGGCCAGCGTCCGGACCGCCCGCTGCCCGCGGCCCCACTGCGCGCTCGCGCCGGCCACCGTCGCAGGAGGATCGCCTCGGCTCCTCTGAGGAGTGAATCCCTTCCCCTCGGTCCTGCGGAGAGCCGTAACTACATGACATACACGCCCTGGCGCTGACTCCCTAGTTCCTTTGAAGGTTTAATTTCAAAAAATGTAGTCTTTGCAAGCATGGCGTGCGTGCTTTGCTACCCAGTTTTGTAATGATTGCTTAGTACTTGTACCTCGTCGGTTACAAAAATGGGTTGGCAGGTGTTAGGACACCCCTACCTTCAAGTAAGACAAATCTGAAAATTGCTTTAGTTCTTCATCGGCAGCTGATTCCCTCTTTGCTCCACGAGAGGAGGAACTGAACTCAGGGCTGCATTACACACACATTCCTGGAGTGTTGTCTTACTCTTACCAAAAACGCTAGCCGGAGGCAGAAGGAACGTGAAAATCATTTTATCCGCAGCAAGTAGTCAGTCCAGCCTCAGTGGGATGGAGACTTTAAGGAAACAAAGTTTTTGCCCTTTTTTGGTGCACTTAAGCTGTCTTAATGACTTCGATTTTTTTAAAACATTTAACACATTTGAATTGTGGTTAATTGAGCAAACTTTAACCGCAGTTTACGAAGTTGTACACTTTTCTAGTATTAGATTAAAATGTTTTTCGCCTTCCTCTACGGGATGCAAATTAGAAGCCTTTTTTGGCTGTTTGAATTTTTATGTGAAAAATCCTGGTTGGAGGCCGGGCATGGTGCCTCATGCCTGTAATCCTAGCACTCTGGGAGGCCGAGGCAGGAGGATCCCTTGAGCTCAGGAGTTCGGAGATCGAGACCAGGCTGAGCAAGAACGAGACCCCCATCTCTACTAAAAATAGAAAGACATTGGCTGGACAACTGAAAAAAATACATACATATATATATATATATATATAATTAGCCAGGAATGGTGACACATGCCTGTAGTCCCAGCTACTCGGGAGGCTGAGGCAGAAGGATCGCTTGAGCCCAGGAGTTTGAGGTTGCTGTGAGCTAGGCTGACGCCATGGCACTCCAGCCGGGGCAACAGAGTGAGACTCTGTCTCAAAAAAAAAAAAAAAAAATTCTAGTTGGTAGTACCCAGCGTTAGAGTTTCCAATTACAAGAATGGGACGGCTCAGTTTCTAACACATTTAAGGAACTTTTTCTCCCTCTGTATGAAAGTTTCCTTATGGTTAGCTGTTACTTTTGATTTTTGTGTCTAGCTATTTGAAATACTGAAAATGTAACTTGGAAGTATGAATAAAGGAAATGCATTTCTTAAGTTTCAGTTCAAAGTGAACTCTTGTGGAAGTTGGAAACAGGAATAGCATAACTGATACTTAGGTGTATTGATCAGTATACCTCCTTTGTCAGAAGTCTTGTTTGGGCTTTTATGCAGCAGCATGAAAAGTCTTCAAAAGTCTTGAAAAGATACTTAAATCAGTTTATAAAACTCTGTTTTTGAAAACAGAGAAAGCATGAAACCAATAATATTGTTTTGTTTTGGATATTGGAAAGAAAGTAACATGATATATCCAATGCAAACTGTATAGAGCAGTGGAAATAGCATTGAGCATGATTTGGGGAGGGTCTTAACTAGCGTAAATGTATGTGAGCTTGAGAAAGTCAGTTAACTACTACTCTGAGTTTTCTTAGTCTGTAAAATATTAAACTTGAACTATGTGCCATTCTTATCTGAAGCAGTAGTTCAGTGAATAACATAATGCAGCTTTTAAGTTATCAGGCAAGAATTAATATACACAGATTGAGTTACAAATTCTAATTTTTATCTTACTGCTGTATATTTCTTAGGAAAGGGCTAATTGCTTTTATTTAACAGCAGAACCCTCTGAGGTCCTAGCGCTCTGGGAGGCCGAGGCAGGTGGATCAAGGAGTTTGAAACCAGCCTGAGCAAGAGTGAGACCCCATCTCTACTAAAAATAGAAACAAATTAATTGGCCAACTAAAAATATTTAGGAAAAATTAGCTGGGTGGCACACGCCTGTAGTGTAGTCCCAGCTACTCGGGAGGCTGAGGCAGAAGGAGTACTTGAGCCCAGGAGTTTGAGGTTGCTGTGAGCTAGGCTGACGCCATGGCACTCTAGCCCGGGCAAAAGAGTGAGACTGTCTCCAAAAAAAAAAAAAAAAACAAAAACAAAAAACCAGCAGAGCCAATATTGTACAATGAAATCTAAGGAAGGGCTGGGCACCAGTGACTCATACCTGTAATTCTACCACTTTGGGAGACTGAGGACAGGATTGCTTGAAGCCGGGAGTTTGAAACTAGCCTGAGCCAGAGTGAGACCCTGTCTCTACAAAAAAATAGAAAAATAAGAGGGTGTGGTGGCTCGAGTAGTCCCAGCTACTCAGGAGGCTGAGGTAGAAGGATCACCTGAGCCCAGGAGTTTGAGGTTGCAGTGAGCTATGATGACACCACTGTACTCTAGGTAGCTCAGGAGACAGAGCGATAGATCCTGTCTTAAAAAAAAGAGAGAAAAAAAATATCTAAGGAAGGTTTTTTTTCCCCTTGTTTTTAAACATTTTTTTCATCATGTAGTTTTTGGTACTATTTTGAAATCATTGCAGCTATGGATACCTGTACATAATAAAATTTTATTATTAGGATGGGCATTCCCTGGATGGATGTTTACCATCCAGCATTCATACAAAAATACAGTAATTCATTTACTCTAAAAGGGTTTGACAACACCTCAGTGGTCCTTCAGCCCAAAGAAGAAATAGTTTAGTGGTCAGACTGTGAAAGTAAATGTAGATTAGGTACAATGATAAACAGTCTTTTCAACTCTAGTTGGAAGTTTGTAAAGTACAAAGTAAGACTTTGAAGATTTAGATTGTTTGGCTTTTTATGGTTAAGTTTCCTCTAGTGCTTTAATAATATATTGACTAGATTTAAAGAGGAAAATGAGTATTTAAGAAAAACATTGTGGTTCTACAAATGCTCTTAAAGATGAATGGATCATTGTGAATGATCATGATGTTTGAAGGTGTGAAGAGAGAGTTCTTTGGATATGAGAAATAAGACACCCTTCAAATTTATGTCTTCTGGCACTTATTTTTTTATAGAGCAAAAACTTCCAGGGTTTTTCAGATTCACTGAGCTATACTGTTAAACAAGGGTTGCGTAGAGAGGTGCATGCCATGTATTATACAGTTACCTTATTTATTCTTGTGGAGTAAATAGTGCCCTTAAATGGAGTAGGTTCAAGATCATATTAATAGTGAGTTTCTGTAGCTCCTTACTTCTAAGAAGGCAGCTTGACTTCTGAATATTAGAGCTTCACTTGGCAAAACCACTTCAGGAATTGAATTGGGATAGATCGGTAATTTGTTTGGAGATTTTTAAGTTTTTCTTTTACTCCATTCTGGTGAATAAACAGGCAGATCATAATATTAATTGTTTGCTGATGAGGTGAAAATTTAAGTTTCTCAAACTTTAATAAATAGACTTGCAGGATAGCAAAATGCCAAGATAAAATTGTAGCTTCTAGGATTTCCAAACAGGATTATACACTACATAGAGAATCCGGTTTGAATGTAGTTCAAGGATGTGTGCCCAGAAGTAAGTGCCAGAGCCTTAAGGCTTGCATAGCAGTAGTGTCTTGTGTCTTCTCTAGCTAAACTGCTATAGCAGAGTAAGGATTTTTAGGCCTAGTTTTGGGAAAGAAATGAAAAGCAGTAGGTTTTACTGTCTTTTTGCTTTAACAAGTGATTGTTTCTTCATGTTAGTACATAAAGTAAAAAGAGCTGCTAATAGAGCCAGTAGCACAACCAAGGCAGTTGTCTTGGCTCTGCTACCAACAAACGTTTTAACTTACTTAACTTCTCTGAGGCTCAGTGATCTCTATGATCTCATACCTCATTGAAAAATAATAACTGAGCTTCTGCCATGTGCCAGGTGCCTATCTTGGTGATGGGGATATAATAGAGAAAAAATACTCCAGATCTAAAAATCCATGATTCTGTGTCATACTGCTTTTATCCTCCCTGAAATTGAATGCAGCTTTCAGGGATTATAGCCACAGCAACAACTCAGATGAGCAAAAGGCACAGAGGGGTGGGGAATTCATTGGCCCATGTAACTGGGAAAGCCAAATTGTGGCACTAGTTCTGGGCGTGGCTACCTCTAGGAATTTAGATGATGTCATAGGGACTTGATGCTGTCTCTTTCCATGTTTCAGGTCTGCAGAATAGAAAAGCTAGGCTTATATTCTTACAGATAGCAGTTAAAAAGATACCCTCTCTCTCAAAGCCCATGTTTAAAACCCCCCCTTTTTTTACTCTTATTACAACCCAATGCCACAAATGACAGACGCATCGTTTTTTTAAGGGAATGGGATCTTACTCTGTTTCTCAGGTTGGAGTGCAATGGCACAGTCGTAACTCACTGCAGCCTCAAACTCCTGGGCTCAAGCAATCCTCCTGCCTCAGCCTCCTCCTGAGTAGCTAGGACTACAAGTGCTTGCCACCATGCCTGGCTAATTAAAACAAAAAAGTGTTTTTGAGATGGGGGTCTTGCTATGTTTCCCAGGCTGGTCTCTAACTCCTGGCTTCAAGCCATCCTCCTGTTTCAGTCTCCTGAGTCTGTGAGATTACAGGAGTGAGCTGCCATGCCTGGTTCTATCCCTTCTTATCAACCATTTTTGCTTCTCCTCTCTCCTCACAACTAATCAGTGGTCCATGTCTTAGGTTGGGGAGGGAGACATAACTGTGTGATTGAAAATACCAGTATAGGCCAAATCTTCTCATAGTAAAAAGAAACAAGTAAACTATAAACTCAGAAAGGCTAGATGTAATGTCTTTAAAGGTTTTTTTTTTATTTTCTCAATTGTCTCCATACGCAGCACAAGCTCAACAGCCACTGAATAATTTTTTCTGCCCTCCTATAATTATAGAATTTTAAAAGATCAACCTAAAATTCATTCCTTTCATTGCCTGACACCAAACACAGAGCCACTGCCAAATGATAATCCAAACTTTCCTTAAACATCTTCAAATGACAGGAAACACACTACCTCGTGACAATCCATTATATTTTTAGAAAAGTCTTCATTATATGTATCCAAATCTATCTTTTTGTAGCTCCCTATCCAAAATGGCTTTTGGAGTCAGAACAGTGTTTGAATCTTTGGCCATTTATTGGCTCAGTGATCTTAGGCTTAATTACTTTAAATTTCTAAGCCTCAGTTTCTCTGTTAAAAGACAAACACAAAAAATTTAAAAACCACAAATTCCTTATCATGCATGACTATAATAAATAAAATATATGTAAAACGTCAAGCATAGTGCTAGATGTAGTTACCGAACAAGTGTTCAATTAATACAAGCTGGCACTCCCTACCCTTATCTACACATTTCCCTCTTCTGCATAACCTTCCAATTACCTGGATTTGTAATGATTTCTTAAATCACACCTAAGTTTACCCTACAAGCTAACTATCCTACAGAGTCTTATGTCACTCTTTGTATGACTTGATTTCTAGTGCCTTCTCCATCCTGGTAATCTTTCTCTGGATACATTAGAATTTATCAACATAGTGCCAAGAAATGAGCACAATATTTTCAGATATATAAGATTATTCCCTACCTTACTTTGGATACTTCATGTAGACCAAGGACAATGTTTTAAGGAGCAGCTGTAAATACTATTTTAACTCGTACCATGCTTAGAGTTAACCCATATGTTTTTTCTTACTAAATTAAACAAATATCTCTCTTTACTTGGACTTTTTCTCTTTATAAAGAAATAATATAGCCGATTCAAAATATGGAAAACTCTCTAATTTTCCTATCCAAAGTTTTTAGATCCATTTGGTCACAGAGCAAAGATTAAAAAGAACAACAATATGATTCAAATAACTTTTTAAAAAATAATCTTTATTTTTTTGCTCATGTAAAAAAATACGTGGTTGGTTTTGCCTAACCAGAGCCCTCTACCTCTTTTTGTTTTGTTTTTATTAAGCTCCTCAACTCCTTATTATTACACTGGTATTTTCTTGAGACAGAGTCTCTGTTGCCTGGGCTAGAGTGCCATGGCATTAGCCTAGCTCACAGCAACCTCAAACTCCTGGGCTCAAGTGATCCTTCTGCCTCAGCCTCCCAAGTAGCTGGGACTACAGGCATGTGCCACCATGCCCGGCTAATTTTTCTATTTTTAGTAGAGACAGGGTCTCCCTCTTGCTTAGGCTGGTCTCAAACTCCTGACCTCAAGGGATCCTCCTGCTTCCGCTAGGATTACGGGTATGAGCCACCATGTCCAGCCTTTCATTCCTTTTAGATAGAAGCTTCATTTATACTCTGTGGCGCTCTTCTCTAGAGTAGAGTTTGACTTTTAATCTTCAGTAGTCAAAATTACTACTGGTCTACTCATAACCATTCCAAACTACCACCCCCTCAAAGGCCAGCATGTAGTGGGTACCAGATAATGTCTCCATTATAGTTAGCCCAGTTTACCTAAAGAAAGGATTTTGCAATTTAAAAAAAAAGTATTCATACATTGAAGGCATTCCTTCATTTGCTGAGTATACATGTGGAATATTGTTTCTAGTCTGGTAAGTATTAGGTATAATAGACCAAGAAAGAGCCTAGATAACTAAACATTTGAAATGGAAAGAACTTGTGCTTCTGTATAAGAAAGGATTAAAAAAAGACTCCTTAAGCGGGAGAAGACATGACCAAAGTATTAATATATGGATGAGGATAAACAATACAGATCTATCCATCAGTTTAGGAATCAGATACATAGTATAATGCTTAAAATAGGTAATTTTAGGGTAGGTAAAAGAAGCTTTATAAATGATTTCAGATTTCTTCTCACCAGTAAATAGTACAGGTAGAGAAAAGAAAGTGATTTAAGAAGAGTGTTAGTATTTTGGGGGAAAAAAAAGGGGGTAGAAAACTAAGCTCTGGAGAGGATATGGAAATATAGTTTGAAAAGACATCTTTATCTTTTTTTTCTCCCCCCTAGTTGTCAATACAGAACAAAAGACATCTTTAATGTATCAGTTTTATGTTTGGAAATAACCCCATGGTTTTTTTCTTTTTTAAATAAAACAAACTACAGAAAGATTGAGAAAATTTTAAGTTAAAGAAAAGGAATCTGGGCGTGGTGGCTCATGCCTATAATCCTAGCACTCTGGGAGGCCGAGGCGGGAGGATCACTCAAGGTCAAGAGATTGAAACCAGCCTGAGCAAGAGTGAGACCCCGTCTCTACTAAAAATAGAAAGAAATTAATTGACCAACTAAAAAATATATAGAAAAAATTAGCCGGGCATGGTGGTGCATGCCTATAGTCCCAGCTACTTGGGAGGATGAGGCAGAAGGATCGCTTGAGCCCGGGAGTTTGAGGTTGCTGTGAGCTAGGCTAATGCCATGGCACTCTAGCCCTAGCCTGGGCCAATAGAGTGAGACTCTGACTCAAAAAAAAAAAAAAAAGAAAAAGAAAAGGGGACATCATTTAATGTTAGAGAAACATCAAGGTAGATACACCCATGAATGGCAGATTCATGGAGTGGGAATAAGGGAAATTCATGAAGTATGAGATGTGTTTTCTGTCTTGAGGTTGAGATAATCTTATCTTCCCCTAAGTACCATGTTGATTGTATTTAACATCTTCCAGCTTTTAGGGAATGACTTTGGTCTCAAGCTATTCCATTTAGAAAATATAGTTAAATAATAATATATTAAAATGAAATCTTTGGAGGGATTTTTAAATTGGTCCTGTAATCCATTTCTTTGTTAGAAGACCAATTTGAAAAATAATCATACTTTTTAACACTATATTCAGGATAGTGGTTATCCATGATAGGAAGGGAAAGATAAGAAGAGATGTGATCAATTGATTGGTATTGTTTTACTTTCTAAACAGGATGGTAGGTTCATGGGTATTTGTATATTCTTCATACCTTTTTATAGGTTTTAAATATTATAATAAAATATTGCACCTTTTTATTACATAAAATGTTGAATTACATACACTTACAACCTACAGTTGTTTTTAACATTTTGCCACTTGGAGTTTGATAAAAACCTCTTTGTCTATATTTATATACATATTTTTTCCCCTGAACTATTTGAAAGTAAGTTGTAGATGTCATGACACTTCATCCCTAAATATCCTAGCATTCCTAAGAATAAGTGTATTCTTTCACATAACCATTACCTTTTTGTACTTAAGACGATAATTCTGTTAATGTAATATCCTGTGTGTATTCACATCTCTCCTCATATTTCCCTAACTGTCCCTAATATGTCTTCTGTAGCAATTTTAACTATTTTTTTTTTTTTTTTTTTGAGACAGAGTCTCACTCTGTTGCCCAGGTTAGAGTGCCGTGGTGTCAGCCTCGCTCACAGCAACCTCATACTCCTGGGCTCAAGTGATCTTCTACCTCAGTCTCCCGAGTAGCTGGGACTACAGGCGTGTGCCACCATCCCGGGCTAATTTTTTATATTTTTGGTAGAGACAGGTCTTGCTCTTGCTCAGGCTGGTCTCGAACTCCTGAGCGCAAAGGATCGCCTGCCTTGGCCTCCCAGAGTGCTAGGATTACAGGTGTGAGCCACCACGCCCGCCTTTTAACTATTATAAAATGAAGGCTCACACATTGCATTTGGTTGTTGTGTCTCTTTAGTCTCAATCTACAATCTTCCTTGCACCGTTTTTTGATAGTAACTGAAGAGTTTAGGCCAGTACAGTTTTCTGTTTCCCTTTTACCTTTGCCACCTGATTTCTAAGAATTGACTGAATTGACTGTGTCCTAGTTATATTGTGCAGTTTATTATTGTCTAATTATTTTGAGAGTTAAACTTGTTATACTGTAAATATATACTCTAAATTCGGTATTTAGGTATTATTTAGAGCTTTTTTTCCCTTACTGTTCTTGAGTTATATTTAATAATTTAGTGATAATAATGCATATTTCCTTGTTGAATTTCACCTAGGCAGAGTCTCATTTGTTAACATTGCTTAGGAGAGTGTTGGTTTATATAGACTACAATCGAGTGATTCATTTTGAATTTAGTAGCATGTAATAATATCTGTTTAACCATAGAAAAGACTGAACATAAGCAATTAAATGAAATTGCAAGGATTGAATTAATATTTGCCAAAGGACTGAATTTATTTGTTAGGTTTGACAAAAGTATACGAGGATTCCATGTCAGTGTTTTCCTAGAAAAAAATAAAGTAAAAGACGAGTCCCGTCGTTACTTTAAAATTGTTTCTTTCTTTAAACTCTGACTTTTTTTTTTATTGGGAGGGCATTTCATTTGTTATATTTTCCTAATAGTTGTATAATAAGACAAATAGATGAGTCATTTAAGATAGCTTTAAAGAGATTTAACTTTTTTTTTTTTTTTCAAACAGAGTCTCACTTTGTTGCCCGAGCTAGAGTGCCATGGCATCAGCCTAGCTCACAGCAACCTCAAACTTCTGGGCTCAAGCAATCCTGCTGCCTCAGACTCCCGAGTAGCTGGGACTCCAGGCATGTGCCACCATGCCCGGCTAATTTTTTTCTATATATTTTTAGCTGTCGAAGTAATTTCTTTCTATTTTTAGTAGAGATGGGGTCTCGCTCTTGCTTAGACTGGTCTCGAACTCCTGAGCTCAAATGATCCACCCGCCTCCGCCTCCCAGAGTGCTAGGATTACAGGCATGAGCCTCCATACCCGGCCAAGAGATTTGATTTTATTAAAGTAATTGTTAAGTTTGATTGGTAAAACATGAGTGCTTTCAGATTAGACCATTTATTGGAGGGAAAAAACCCTTTATTTGACACATTGTCTTGTATATATAAATGGATTGTATGTGTAAATTTTTTGTCATGTGATGCAAGAGAAGTGCCTGGTGGCATTTATAAATACAGATCTTTGTCTTAATAGAACTTGAATAAGTAAATTAGAGCTATTTGCATTTAAAATAATTCTTACAGATATTACATTATAAAACAAACTTTAAGACCATATTCTTACGTTTTGAAACATCCTGCTGGGCATACTCAAATATACATAATAGTCAGTAGATGCCCAGGAGGCTTGAACTTTTGAGTATGCCTTGTTCATCAGCAAAGATGGTACCTTGTATAAATTTAAGTTGTTGTGTATATTGACATGCTAAGTGAGTAACTTCAAGTTATAGTGGGACTAGATAACCAATGAAATAAGAATAAGAAATGATATAAATCTATATTACAGGAAAAATAAGTATGTAATCTTTATATTAAGGAAAAATTTTTTTTTTTTTTTTTTTTGAGACAGAGTCTCACTCTGCCCGGGCTAGAGTGCCGTGGCTTCATCCTGGCTCACAGCAACCTCAAACTCCTGGGCTCAGGCGATCCTTCTGCCTCAGCCTCCCGAGTAGCTGGAACTACAGGCATGTGCCACCATGCCCGGCTAATTTTTTCTATGTATATTTTTAGTTGGCCAATTAATTTCTTTCTGTTTTTGGTAGAGATGGAGTCTTGCGCTTGCTCAGGCTGGTTTCCAACTCCTGACCTTGAGCAATCCTCCCGCCTCGGCCTTCCAGCGTGCTAGGATTACAGGCATGAGCCACTGCGCCCGGCCTAAGGAAAAATTTTTAACTGGGACTTTTTCATTTTGGACTACTTAAGATTTTGATTTTAGGGAGGTAAAACTATGAAATTATGAGTATTATATATATTTCCAATTATAGCATGCATTGTGTATCTCCTGAAATTTTTTCTGAAATTTCCTTGAAGTTGAAATAAGTTATTAAATAACTTCTTTGTACTTCTCATTGAGGTAGAATGCTTGCTCCGTTTTTAGAAATAAGTATTTCAGGACAAACAATTGATGATTTTATTCTCAGTTCCTTTTGCTAACTTGTATTTTGCAGTTTGATTTGGGATTTTTTTAATGTTTTTAATGCAAGTTGAATTTACTAAAAGATAAAATTTCGCCTTTTAAAATTTTTAACTAGAAATTATTTTCTCTTGCTAGGAGGCAGGTGGAAGTCACCATAAAGTTTCTGTTTCACCTGTTGTCCATGTTCGAGGACTCTGTGAATCCGTGGTGGAAGCAGACCTTGTGGAGGCTCTGGAAAAATTTGGGACAATATGGTAAGAACAATAGGGACTTCATGCAGATTAAAAACAGTATGGTAGACCAGGCGTGGTGGCTCATACCTGTAATCCTAGCACTCTGAGAGGCTAAGGTGGGAAGATCGCTCAAGGTCAGGAGTTTGAAACCAGCCTGAGCAAGAGCAAGACTCTGTCTCTACTAAAAATAGAAAGAAATTAATTGGCCAACTAAAAATATACAGAAAAAATTAGCCGGGCATGGTGGCGCATGCCTGTAGTCCCAGGTACTTGGGAGGCTAAGGCAGAAGGATTGCTTGAGCCCAGGAGTTTGACGTTGCTGTGAGCTAGGCTGACACCACAGCACTCTGTCTCAAAAAAAAAAAAAAAAACCAGTATGGTAGAATGAGGCTTGCTTGCTTGCTACAACACTTGATATTTAGCATAGTATATATTGTTTGCCTGTGACTGTATTTCTTTGGAACCTTTTAAACCTGTTATTTTTAAGCTTGCCTGAGTGATATGTGGATGTAGCTTTGTGAATCCATGATCACTTTTCACTCTCCCCAGCAAAGTGGTATGTAAAATTAGGTGCACTTTTCATCTGATTTTCTAATGCATCCATGATTGCTTCTCAAATGCTACTTTAACCTAGTACTTGAATACTGATTTTTTTTTTTTTTTTTGGTTCTGGAATATTTAGGAATTGGCAACTAAAAGTGGGTAGGTTAAGGGTAGACATTATTTGCTTAGGTGCATATTGCTGAGTTCTTAAGGTAGATCATGAAGAGTCAATGTTTTACCCTACTTTGTCTTCCTTTTGTGCTTTGTATTCTCTCAGACTCCTCTTTTCTCTTCCCACTGCTGCTATATGCTTAAGAATATTAAGTGAAAACATAATTAGAAAAGTGAATCTGAAAAGTGAAAATAAACATTCAAAAATTCTAAATTATTTTTGGACTATACCTGCCTGTTCTCTTTTTAGTGTAGATAATTTAGAGTTGATTTTATAATTTTTTTCTTAATGGATATGTTTGGGTTCTTTGTTATAGATATCCAAAACACACACCAAGTTGAAATATGTAAATAGGAGATAAATTTCAATACATTTGCTGAGATGGCTTGATTGCTTCAACTTATAAGAATTCATGTTAAGTTTTTAAGTATTAAGAGGATGATGCATAAATAGATAGGGAGTGATCAGAGATGTCCAGCAGAAGTGGATCATTCTTTCAATGGAGTAGGAATAGTGTTAGGTGATACCTTCCATCATGGTAACATTTTATTTCTTTGGTGACCTCATTGAGAGGTAGATGACTTGACAAACATGTTATGCTCTACATATGTAACTAGAACCACTATAACACTTTATTTATCCTTGCATGTATAAATTGAGAATCCACGTGGACATAGTAAAGCCTGTGTGTTGAAAGTGTATCACTAAGATGACTATATCAATTCTCAGTCATTTGGAGTGGATATTGAAAGTTAAGTCTGTTTTGAGAGTTGTACGTTGAAGCAGGCAGATTCCTTAGACCTTCTTTAGTCTTACATGTTGGCAGTAAACTAACCCTAGTCTCTGTAAGGACCTTCAAATGATATATAAGTGGTACATTGTCCCATGGAGTTATAAGAGGTGAGTGTCTGTGGCGTATTTTCCTCTAATATATTAATATTTGGGGCTTTAAAAATTATTATAGCCAAGAAGTACTGAGGCAAATGTCAGAAAACAAGTTGGTGAGCACATACAGTTGCAAACTTTAGGGAAAATAACTATTTTGATGTTAATTAGTACCATGACCTGATTGTTGGGGATTAAAGAAATAGGAGTAGTTTAAGTTGGTGAGTTACTTGAATTACTCCTGGATGGCTTGTCTGTTTTTAGATTCTAGATTTTTTGATACTTAGTCTATGGTAAAGTCTTGCATATATGAATGTCATTCAGTTAATTTACATCATTCTGCCCTCAAGATTGGTAGTTATGTGGATAGAAAAGTCATGAAATAATTGGAACAAATTAGTGTATAATTAAGAGCTTAATTGGCATAACTAAGTATAATAGGAGTCAGTAGTCTGAAATGATCTTGAATAAGAGGGGGCTGCTATTAAGGCTGAAAGAACTTTGAACAGCCTCCAGGAGTAGAAGTTGTGCTTCAAAATGTTACAACTATAGAACCTTTCCCTATTTGTGTATTTATGTATGTATGTATATATTTAATGTTATGTGTGGGATTGTAAAGATTATAGAAACTGCTTATATTAAAAAGGTGAATCATCAAGTTCAATATAGAGTAAGTTATGTCCAAGTCTATAATAGGCCAATAAATATTTCTGTACCTTTATTTTTTGTGTGTGTTTCCAGGTGGCATTATTAACATAATATTATAAAAACAAAAACTTGGTGATACATTTACATGTTAAACCAACTTTTTTGTTTTATAAGAGAACGTTTATTCTTCGTGAATTTTCTTTAGCATAGATAGACCTGATTCCAGGGTTTTCTGTTTTTCATTTGCAAGACTTTAGAACTTCATTGAGGAGTCGGTGTTTTTAAAATAAGGATTTATTTTTCTGTCCTAGGATTTATATTTTGCACTTACAATTGGTAAATTCAAGGCCTTGTTTCCATATTTACTTCTTTAATTCTGAATGATGTAGGTGGGGAGAGCTAATAAACCTCCTAGACAAACAAATACTGAGTACTTGCTACATACCAGGCTGTTTCTAGCTTCTGAGGAGATAAAGATGAATGTGGCAAGGTCTGTAGAAACTACAGTAATAGTTACCTTTTATTGAGAGCTTACACTGGAATCAGCACTTTGTGTGCAGTAACTCTGATCTTGACAGCAGTTGTCCCTGTTTTATAAATGAGGAAGCTGATATTTATAAGAATAATAATTTGCCAGGCTGTAAGGTGGTCTGTTTCTTACTGTTGTACGATTTGTTAGTTTCTTTTTCTTCTTTTTTTTTTTCTTTTTTGTGGACATGTCTGACTTCTACCATTTGTTAGATTCTAAAGTGTAGTAGTAGGTCCTGGATGCCTAATGGAGAAGCAGTGATGTCACTGAGTACCTGACTTAATGTCATTTCTCTGGTTTTCTGCTATTATAAAAACCATTTCATTGTATTTTAAAATATTTTTAAGGTTCTTGTTCCTGTGAATAGAGGGCATGTTATTGCCCCATTTGTGATCCACGTGCTGTGTGATTTCTCTTTCTCCCTTCTTTCATTATTATTATTATTTTTTTTTCTTTGGAGAGAGTCTCGTTCTATCGCCCCGCCCCAGGTAGTGTAGCGGCGTCATCATAGCTATAGCTCACTGCAACGTCAAACTTTTGGGCTCAAGTGATCCTCCTATGTCAGCCTCCCAAGTAGCTGGGACTACAGGCACCCAGCTAATTTTTCTATTTTTAGTAGAGGGTCTCATTCCTGCTCAGGCTGGTCTTGAACTCTTGAGTTCATGCAGTCCTCCCTCCTTGGCCTCCCAAAGTGCTGAGATTACAGGTGGGAGCCAGCATACCTGGCCCCTTTCATTTCTTTACTCTTTACTTCTTCTATTAAAATAGATTCCCCCCCAAAAGAGTATACTATGAAAAGTAAATACCACACCCTCCTGCCCGTAGGCAACCATGATTATCACATTCTAGATACTCTAGTATCTTTTCATGAATTCTTTTTTTTTTCCTTAAGAGATGAGATTTTGCTATGTTGCCTAGGCTGGAATCAAACTCTTGGGCTCAAGTGATCCTTCTGTCTCAGCCTGTTCAGTAGCTGGGAGTACAGACATGCACCACCACACCTGGCTTTTTCATAGATTCTTTTTTTTTTTTTTGAGACAGAGTCTCACTTTTTTGCCTGGGCTGGAGTGCCGTGGTGTCAGCCTAGCTCACAGCAACCTCAAACTCCTGGGTTCAAGCAATCCTGCCTCAGCCTCCCAAGTAGCTGGGACTACAGGCATGTGCCACCATGCCTGGCTAATTTTTTTCTATGTGTTTTTAGCTGTCCAAGTAATTTCTTTCTTTTCTTAGTAGAGAGGGCATCTCGCTCTTGCTCAGGCTGGTCTCGAACTCCTGAGCTCAAACAATCCACCCGCCTCGCCCTCACAGAGTGCCAAGATTATAGGCATGAGCCACCTCGCCAGGCCCGTGGATTCTTTTAATACTTAAAAAATATTTTGGAGGAGATTATTTTATGAACTTTGATCAGTCTATGGTGGTTTCTATTTATCTTTTGGTTTCCTGTTTTTGATAAGATAAATAAAAATATAGTTTTATAGTTATTAGTGTGGGCATTTATTTATTTGGAAAATTGAGGAGATGTTGTAGTTTCTGCCTTTTTTTTTTTTTTTTTAAGACAGAGTCTCACTCTGTTGTCCGGGCTAGAGTGCCATGGTGTCAGCCTAGCTCACGGCAACCTTAGACTCCTGGGCTCAAGCAGTCCCTCTGCCTCAGCCTCCCGAGTAGCTGGGACTACAGGCATGCGCCACCATGCCTGGCTAATTTTTTCTATATATTTTTAGTTGGCAAATTAATTTCTTTTGTATTTTTAGTAGGGATGGGGTCTCGCTCTTGCTCAGGCTGGTTTCGAACTCCTGACCTTGAGCAGTCTGCCCACCTCAGCCTCCTAGGGTGGTAGGATTACAGGCATGAGCCACTGTACCCGGCCTAGTTTCTGCTTTTAAGTAGGAGTTCTGTCTGCCTACCTTCTGTTGAATTTTGTATCTGTTAGTTTCTGTATCTTGATATTTTCTAAATACTGTTTGGGAGTAGCAGCCCGAAGAATAAACTGGGTGGTGTCATTATTAACTGATAACAGCAAATTGTGCTTAAGAAGGGGATGATGAGGGTGGATAAGCTTTTAATCACAAAAAGGTAAGCTTTCAAATTTGTACCATTTACCTGACACATCACAATTTATTTGGATGATTTAGAAGTTAACTTACATTGGATATAGGCAGTGAAGAATACTAATCTGTATGATTTGACGCATTTTTATTAAAGTCTGCTTTTACTTGATTGAGAACAAATAATGTTAAGTGAACTTGTTTATATTTGTGTTATTTCCTCCCGATCTCCCTTTTCAGTTATGTGATGATGATGCCATTTAAACGGCAGGCTCTCGTGGAATTTGAAAACATAGATAGTGCCAAAGAATGTGTGACATTTGCTGCTGATGAACCTGTGTACATTGCTGGCCAACAGGCTTTTTTCAACTATTCTACAAGCAAAAGGATCACTCGGCCAGGAAATACTGATGATCCATCAGGAGGCAACAAAGTTCTTCTGCTTTCAATTCAGAATCCTCTTTATCCAATCACAGTGGTATGTATTTTAGTATGACAGATGAAAAATTAAAAGTTAATTTGCAATTTGCCTCGAGAGTGACTGATCTATAGTTTTCTTCACTGCCATCTAGATATTTGAAAATAGTTTTAAATAATTATTAAAATTAACCTTAATTTTGACTATAAATTTTAATTAACAAAGAAAAACGTTGAACACTGAAGCTAAGATCAGAATCACAGTTTTATTAATTAAATCAGCACATTAAAAATTTTATTCTTTACCGTCAGTGTCAATTCTGTTTCTGATAATAAGGGATTATAGACAGACTTGTTGGAAATGATCCAAGAAATCTCTCTTACTCATATGCCAGCATATGTATGTATAAGAGCATCTACTAGGTAATGACAGACTCTCATAGTACAGTAAGATACACATATTATTATAAGCTTCTGAGATAGCATGTTTTAAAAACCTGTCTTTGATTTACTTGAAATTTTCTGCTGCTTCACCCTTTAAAAAAGTGACCTTAAGCACTCTGGGAGGCCAAGGCGAGTGGATCATTTGAGCTCAGGAGTTCGAGACCAGCCTGAGCAAGAGCGAGACCCACCCCGTCTCTACTAAAAATAGAAAGAAATTAGCTGGACAACTAAAAATACATATAGAAAAAATTAGCCGGGCATGGTGGTGCACACCTGTAGTCCCAGCTACTCAGGAGGCTGAGGCAGGAGGATTGCTTGAGCCCAGGAGTTTGAGGTTGCTGTGAGCTAGGCTGACGCCACGGCACTCTAGCCCGGACAACAGAGTGAGACTCTGTCTCAAAAAATTTTTAAAAAATAGTGATATTAGTAGAATTTTTAAAAAGTATTCATGTCTTGAACCAGTTGAGTTTTCTACTTCGTGATCATATGCTGTTTCATAATAAACTAGTGACAAAAACACTTGATTTTTGTACTGAATAGGAGAATATCACAGTAAGGAAAGCTTTGGTAATTTCTAGTATGGGCATATAATATTGGGACATAAACTTAAAGCAAAGCATAAGATATCCTTTAGATTTAATTAGGCATTTTGATTTTATTTACTTTTGTAATAGTTATAAACTTATTAATAGATAGTATTATTATATGTATAATATTTAGTGTTTTGGGAAAAAATATAACTAGTATAGGTAATTTAATTTGTTTTTGTTATATCCCTAGTGCCTAACAATACATCTGTGTAATTATAGGTGCTCAAGAAATTTGATAGTTGAATAATTATTCCTGAGTGGGTATTTACATTGTCTCTTACATGACTCAGGCATCTTGTTGGGTGACGTGAAATACTGTATGATCTTCCTTGCATCTTTTCTCTGTAGCCATTGTCCCTTGTGAAATGAATACTAAGAGTTGTTCTAATACTACTTCTCGATAAATATTTATTATTATAATTCAAGTGATTAGAATATTAAACATTTTAGAGACACATTCGAAAAAAATTGATTATAGTTATGATTTACTAATTATATATTGTCAAGAGATATTTTAGTTATCTGTTGAAGTAAAAATTGAGTATTCATTTAGGAGATAAAATAGGTAACAGTGCTTTTCAAATGTTTCATTGGAACTTCTCTAAAGTGAGTATATGTTTTTTAAAGTATAACAGTCTTAAATATTAGCTTCATTGGTAATTAATACAAGTGACATCTTGACAGTTGTTTTTTAGGCAAAATAAAATGAAGCATAGCTTTAATATTTTTCTAAATGTAAAATGTGAAGAAATCTTGTTTGTTTCTTCATAGGATGTTTTATATACTGTATGCAACCCCGTTGGAAAAGTGCAACGTATTGTTATATTCAAGAGAAATGGGATTCAAGCAATGGTTGAATATCCTTTATTTGTAAATTTTTTATTGATATGTATGAATGATGTGTAAATTCATATGCATCTTATTTTTTCCTGCTTAAGCATTTCTAGAGAAGTAGTGTTTACTTTCTCCTCTCACAAAAATGTATTTTGCTTTGATTGAAAATATAAAACTGCAGTACCCATAGAGAATCTTACTATTTATGATAAGCATAACTTGATATCTGCTTGAGGACAGGAGTTTAAGACCAGCCGAGGCAACATAGTGAGACCCCGTTTCTGCAAAACATAAAAAACATTAGCCAGGTGTGGTGGCATGTGCCTGTAGTCCCAGCTATTCAGGAGGCTGAGGCAGGAGGATTACTTGACCCCAGCTGTTCGAGGCTCAGTGAGTTATGATTGTGCCACTGCACTTCAGGCTGGGTGACAGAATGAGACCCTGTTTCAGGGGGAAAAAAAAGAATAACTTGCTACTATAAAACAGTCCAGTGCTTCATCTTACAGTGTAAAATAACACTATTTGATGATATGTGTACTTGTACCTTTTTAAAATTTATTGCAAATGAACTTTTTTGTCTCTTTCCTTAAAATAGTTTGGTAGTGCCAAAACTTTAGAGTCAGAAGAATCTCACCTTTCTTTATTGAACCTTTTAAATTGTCACGATTTACCTAAGAATTGCTTCTTTATGTTAAATTTGTTATATGGTGGGTAAAAAGAGCAAGTTGCAAAACAGTATATATAATATAAGCCCATTTAAAAAAATAATAAAAATAAAGAAAAATCCCTAATCTATGTATGCATATGCATACATGGGAAAGGGTTGGCGATATACAGCAAACTCTTTAACAGTGCTTACTTCTGGCAAGGTGTTTTTGTTTTTTGTTTTTTTTTACCTTATGTACTAATGTGATTTGATTTTTTTCAAAATTTACAGATTTAAGTAACTTTAAAAAAATAATAAAATTTCAGCCTTCTCAGAAATATAAAAAAGTCATTTTTTGTTTTATATTATTTTGATACTTTGTAATGTTGTTCTTTTAGGTAAAATAGTTTCTCTTTCAGGGTTGTAAGGTTCTTTGCTAGGAAATGGGACCACACTCCATTATCTCCCCCTACCCCCCCAATTTATAAAGTATTTCTGACGACTTAGAAGGATTAATGTAGATAGTTTGGTTGTATTGTATGTTTTTTGGTACCCTTGATCTTAAAAGTAAATTCTACTAAAATTCATCTAAAAATTTTATTTGGTAACACATTTCTGGAAGTAAAAGAATTACTTCTGATTATTTTAAGTCCTTTTCTTTGGAAGTGAATCATGATTAAGTATCAGATACTTTAAACCTAATTTCCTTAATAGTGCTTATGTTTGAATCAGTTCTTTGTGCCCAGAAGGCTAAAGCAGCACTCAATGGAGCAGATATATATGCTGGATGTTGCACACTAAAAATTGAATATGCAAGGGTAAATATTTTTTTCAACACTTTTCCAAAGAATATTTATGCTTTGGATGTACAATTTGAACTTACTTTATTTTCAATCTTAACAGCCAACTCGTCTAAATGTTATTAGGAATGACAATGACAGTTGGGACTACACTAAACCATATTTGGGAAGACGAGGTAGGTATTTTATGCATTTTGGAAAGTACTTAAATCTGCTGACAAATTTTTAAATGCAGTTAGATTCCTCTTCCTGAGATGAGCTAGTTAATTCAAATAAAAAGCTTGTTGGTGAATGCTTTTGTTGCAAAAGGCCATGTAATGTTGGAAAATAACCTTGAACGTTAGTGCCCCCTACTGATATGTGCTGAGCTATTTATATTTAGTTCAACAAGGAACCCACACATACAGGCACGCCCGCAGTTCAAGGACTTGCATTTCTCCAAGCAGCTCTCTCTCTTTGGAGGAGAGGAAACTGATTCAGAATATTCCTTACAAACTGCAAACTTGCACACTGCTTCTCTATGGAAAGGACTTTTCCCCCAAGCTGGACGAGGCATTAAGAAGGATAGAGGACTACAGCAGGCTGACTCTACACTTCATCATGCACAACAGCGGCATCAGCAAAAAGCCCTCTGAAAAACTCAGACTTGCAATTCACCTTGACTGCATACTGCATGCACCATCACCCCAAGTTTTTAAAGGAGGACACTTAACAGTACTTCAGACTTGCATGGGATGAACACCATGATAGACTGTGCCCATTTATTCAAGTTGTATATGTATATTGGTGTGATTTCCCTTAAGGTTTCAGTTGTAGAATTTAAAACTTTTCACTAACGGAAACTAGACTTTATCTACAATGTTGTAAATCTTAATGCCCTTTACTGTAACTGTTTGCAGCCTAGATTCAAATTGTTAATTGGCAAATAACCAGGGCCAATTTATCCACAGGTCTTGGGAATTGATAATGCTCAACCAATCCACACAGATAATTAGAAATTAAAGGATTAGAAAGGTGCACACTTGCTGCACTTATGTTTACTTATTTTGTTTTTGTTTTTTTCCTTAATTGTGGACATTGAACAGAAATTCTAACAGAATGAAAAGGTGCATTATATGTAACATGTTTTTCTGTGTGGTTTGATTTTTGTAAAGTGGCTGTTTATAAGTTGTCACTTTTTGTAACAATTTAAGGTTATCACTTATGTTAATTTCTGTAACTAGAAGTTTTGACATTTCAAATGTAGGTTAAAGTATCATGTCTGTCCAAGGTAGAATATATTTAAACTTGATAAATCTGAAAAAATAAGAGCATTTCATTTGAGATGCATTTTCACCTATAACCTATAAATGCTAGATTTCATGAGCATAGACCTGACTGATAAAATTGTTCAACTAACTGTGTGGCAATTCTGGAATATACAAATTAAAATGTGGATCTTGTAAAAACAAGGGGGCTGCAGTATTGGCTACATCTCAACTACAATATCAGTGTTTGAACCACAGGTTGGAAAAACTCAAGATGAGTATGCCTGTAAAAGTAACTAGAAAAAATTTTTATGGCATCCAAAATATCTTGGGCAGTGGGTACTGTGGGTACTCTATAGTGCATGTACTCTAGCAAAAGAAAAGTAAAAGACAATGGGATGATCCTTTGCATGTTCAGATATTTAGGACTTTTGGATGATTGGCTCCTCCTTTCAGTTCCCAGGAAATCATCTTGCCTTATGCATGAGGTTGCAAATAGGTTGTTTTGTAATGCAGTTGTGCCGCCATTTTACCACTTACAGAAATCTGCTTGGCCTAGGCTTAATGCATTCGAATTACAGTATTGGAAAACAATCCCTTAGCACTCAAACAACAGGACAAGTGGTTGATGAGAAATCTCTCACTTCTGTCAATTTATAGTCAGTTGTTGAACACTCAAGCTTTTTTTTTTTTCTCATTTAAAATAGTTTTGGTTGCATTTTTCTTACTTCCTGTTAAGACACTTATCCTACAGATATGCTTCTTATTTTTAACAGTGTTTACATCTATTCTTTTAAAAGGTCTGGAGTTTACACAAAGCCAGCTTAAGTTAGTTTCTCATACAGTTCTTGTTAGATAAATTCAGAAACGTGTAAGGTAGATATTTAAATAGTGAAATATTATTAAAGGAAGTAAAATAGAATTTTAGTTTCTTATGCTTTCAAGGAAAAAATTCTTTTCTAATTCTTTACAGATAGATATTTGTCTGGCAAGACTGTAGCAGTTTACGTTTTGTTTCTGTAGTGATCTTACCATGCACTCAAGTTGGTAGATACTGAAACTGTTTAGTTGGTATCTCTAAATAAAGACCTTCATGTAACTTTTTCTACCCCCTCTGCCCCTGCAAAAGAGCTCTTTTAAAAGCTTAACTTTATTTTTAAAAGTCCTTTTCAGCCCTAATTACATTTTAGTGCAAAGAATCCTTAACCTGGACTCCAGGGAACCCCTCTAGAAATGTTAAGCAAAACTTGTGTATATGTACATCTTTTTGAGAAGGTCCATAGCTTCCATCAGACTTCATTTGAATCTATGAAAGCTCACAAACTACTGTTTAGAAAGTGGTATGTTCAGTGTTTGACTTTTCTGTTCAACTTCTGTGTTATGTGACCTTATATCAGGTAGTGAACGCTTCAAATAAAGTGAATTATTAATAATGAGAATGTTTAGCTGAAAGATACCTTGAGATCAACTACTCTGATTCTTCCTTGTTGTGAATGAAGATTGTGACTTTCTATGACTATACAGCCAATTAGTGGTTAAGTTGGAATCATCTGATTCCCAGCCCAGTTCTCTTTCCTTTATGGCACACTATTAACTGTATTAATAAAACTGAGTCATGAAGACATTATGGTGGTTTTGGTTTTAAGATTCATAGGCCAGTTAAGAAATTGTGTTTAGTGTTTGGCGTATATGCTTAAGCAGGGAAACATTAAAGGGATGGATTAGCAGACTGGATTGGTTCAAGAGGAATGAGACTTAAATGTTGGGAGATGCTGAAAGCCATTCAATAGAAGGAACTGAATATTTAGACGTTTAGACTGGAGAAGAAATGACTTTGGGGAATTGGGAAGAGGGTCATAATAGTTCATGAGGCCTTAAATAGGTAGAATATGGGTAGAGGATCAATATCTATACAGTATAAAAATTAAGCTTTTCACAATTTAGGACTATCGGAAAATGTAAGGGAAGGTAGTACTTACCTTGTTCCTGGTTTGGGGTAAGCAGAGGCTATTGGTCCCAGTTGGTAGGGATGATGTAAAGATAATCTTTATGTTGAATACGAGTTGAACTAGATGATCTGCTAGTCCCTTTCAGTGCTATGATAACTTGGAATAGGTAATTAAAACTATACTTCTCTAGACTGAAGTGAAAATTAAAGTATTTCTCATCTCCCATAAACCTCATTTGTTTAGGTGACTAAGGATATATGGAAAGCCTCTGAATTTTCAAAGATCAGAATGATCAGAGTCTTAAGATACATACTTAAAAAAATTTATTGGGACTTATGATTTGATCAGGAAACTTTCTAAAAGTATTGTATAATGATTTAAAAAATTTACTAACCAACATAAGTGCTGTTTTAAAAACCTACAAGTAATTTTTTAATTGATATCTCAAATTAGATTTGGGGGAAATTGGCATGCCTTCCCTGAAAATGTAGCTAGAATAAAAATTATCCTTTAGAGTATTGTAGTATTCTCATCCAATAATGTAGCCCCCTTGGTTAGCTCTATCTTGGCATATTTAAACTTTGGGGGTTGCTCATAGTCCTGCCTGGTGTTAAGGTCTATAGGCAATGACCTATCCATGATATAATATGGGCCAGTGATGTGCAGATTTTCAGCTCTCAAGTCAGTAGGTGTTTATAAATATGTATATATACATATAAAATACTCTGTGTTTACTGATTGTGAAACCATGTAATACAGGTTGTTGTTGGCTTATGCTGAAACTTCTTGAAAGAAGCCTACTTTGAAAATGTGTTGCTGTTGAAGCTAATAGTATGATTCAGGTACTGTCTTTCAAAAGTACTGCACTTAAAGCTTGTTTTAAAGACATGTATTGGTAAGAACTTCTGTACAGTGTCAAACTCTAGCATTGTGTACATTCATTTTCTGAAAAGTATCCACTCTTCCCTTAAATTTGAAAGTGTGATTGTATTTGGCATTTGCCAAAAAGATATTTTCAAGTTAAGTGGAATTTGTTAGATAGAATTATTTTTTTAAACTTTGGTGTTTGTATTTAAATTGGATATGAATGGATGTTTAAAGTTAACCAGGAATCTTACTTCTTTTATGAATTGTAAATGGATGTTTTGAATGGGTGTTTCCCATGTGAGAACTCTGTTAAGTACTTGGGTCAAAATTGTTAAAACAATGTTTCTACTTTTGTGTCAGATAGAGGAAAGGGTCGCCAGAGACAAGCCATTTTGGGAGAACACCCTTCTTCGTTTAGACATGATGGCTATGGTAAGTTTGTCAAGGCAGAAGGAAGGTAGTATAGATGAACTATTAGAATTCTTGCATTTCTGATGAAGAATTGCACATTTCTTGTCTCTGTATTTTTCCTGCTCACCTGACTTGGTTTACATAGGATCAGTCCCTTATAACGTACTCCCAAGGAGTTGTCCAAAATCCCTTGTTTTCTTAGGATATTGATAAATCAAATAATTCTTGAGGTAAATGAGAGCTATTAGTTGGGGATTGAAAACTTTTTTGCTGCTATATCTTGTTTTGGTTTTGATCTGTAGTGGGCACTGGCCTGTAAGAGGACCAGAAAGAAGTATTATTGCTCAGTAAGTGTATTTTCTTTCATTCCAGCGATTATGACAAAGAGGAAATTTGAGTAATAAAGGCAGAAAGAGTGGAGTATTTGTCAAAAAGGAAACATGCTTCTGGTCAGACTCCTAACTTCTGGTAGTTCTGCAGTTGGCATTTGGCTTTAGTTAAATTTGTCCGTATTTAATTTCCCTTTTAAAACTTCTCAGCTTTTACTGTTTGCTGTATTAAGATTATGAAACCTAGAATAACAATCTTCCCCAGGAAGAAGTTAGGTTTCATACTATTGTTCTTGTAAGTAGATGTCTTATAAGTAGATGTTGTGAGTAGAAGTGCTATTGATAAGACTTGAACTGGCTATAAATTGTTTTAAAATATTTTTTAGTTTTTAGTGGTAGTTATTGATCCCACCTATTCCGTGCTTTAAAGTTGAGTTGCAAAATTATTAGAAAGTGGCAGAAAATAGAAATTGCTATAGTGTGCTTTTGGGATTTATCATTGAGAAGCCCACCAGTGTTGCCTGTTGTCCTAAATGTTTTCAAATTGCCAGTGTATTTAATGACCATTATTCGCTGTGGGTTTTAGCTTATTCTCCAATGTCCTTTTTTGAACTCCAGGAATTTATTAACCTGTGTGTACGCGTGTGTATATATTTGTTGAAGGATCCACAGTAGTGTATATGGCAGAAAAGATTAAAACGATCTCTATGTTATGTCAAAAGAACGTGTGGTATATGTAATGAAACTCTTATTACAGTCGTTTTAGTGAGTGTGTACTTTGATCATTTTTCTTAGTTCTTGTGACCAATTAAATATTTAAATATGGTTGTATGGGCAGTAAAAAAAAACTAGGGAGCCTGTTATGCTTTGCATAATGGAGGGTTACAAAAAAATGGCTAGTTACAAGTTTGTCTTGTAGTTGTGGTGTTAAGTATGTCCTGGCAGTCAGCTGAAGGTTAAAAACTGGTTAAATGTTTTGCCAAAGGAGGCTAGAAAAATCTGTGTAAGAATAAATGAAGGGCAAGAACTCTACTGTAGAAATGTTAAAACAGAGCATTTTCTTAGTTTAAGTTTGCCTTCCTTTATAAAATATGCTGAAAAATTGTGTAACTAAAAAATATTATCCACCCTACAAGAACCTTTTATTTTTAAAAAGTCTATTGTGAAATTCTTTGATAGTTATAGTGGGATTGTGTAAGATAGTGTAGGGATTCTGAGCTATGTACATTAAGATATTTATCTTGGGCCAGGCGTGGTAGCTCACGCCTGTAATCCTAGCACTCTGGGAGTCCGAGGCGGATGGATTGTTTGAGCTCAGGAGTTCAAGACCAGGCTGAGCCAAGAGTGAGACCCCGTCTCTACTAAAAATAGAAAAAAATTAGCTGGACCACTAAAGGTATATATAGCAAAAGGAATTAGCCGGGCATGGTGGCGCATGCCTGTAGTCCCAGCTACTCAGGAGGCTGAGGCAGAAGGATCGGTTGAGCCCAGGAGTTTGAGGTTGCTGTGAGCTAGGCTGATGCCATGGCACTCTAGCTGGGGCAACACAGTGAGACTGTCTCAAAACAAAACAAAACAAAAAAGATATTTATCTCTTAGGTTAGTTTGTTCTAATTTTCTAGGGAAGAAAGCAGAATGGGATATAGAAGGAGAGAGAATGAATAAAAAGAGGTGTGGAGAAGAGAAATAAGATGAGGAAATGGTGAAAAAAGCAAAGAAGATGGGGATGTGTGCTGGTGGTGTGGTATTGAACCTTTTTCTGAATATTGCAAATCACAGCTGTATCCCTTCAGATCAGCAGTTCAGCAAAACAGATTTATTTGCATTTTGAGGTCACCTGGGTGGCTTTTCCTGTGTGATGTTCTATAAGAAAGACGGGATAGAAAAGGTTAATTATGATTCAGGACTCATAGATTCTATGAAATTAATTTATTTGTTGGTTTATTATAGCAGTTTAAAATCTGTGCTAATCATCAGCTCTTTAAATCTTTTTTTCTTTTTAAACTACAAAGAGAGAAAATCTAGAGAAAATCTTTAAATCTTTTAATTTGGGAAGCCTAGCCCTGTGAGATAACCTGATAGAAGCTCTCACATTTGAACAGTGGCAAAAATGAATATATAGATTAGTTGTGAGCCTAAGAAAAGTTTGTATATTAATTGCTAGCATCTTTGGCTATGATTCTTGGACCAAAGATTTTAAAGCTTGAAAGATAGGAAATGCCTTGAAAATGTTAATAATACCATTTATGTAGCATTTTCTCACATACGTGAATTTTTTAAATACATGAAACATTAGTGTTTTTTTTTGTTTTTTTTTTTTTTTTGTTTGTTTTTTTTTTTATACAGAGTCTCACTCTGTTGCCCGGGCTAGAATGAGTGCCGTGGCGTCAGCCTAGCTCACAGCAACCTTGAACTCCTGGACTCAAGTGATCCTTCTGCCTCAGCCTCCCAAGTAACTGGGACTACAGGCGCCCGGCTAATTTTTTGTACGTATTTTTAGTTGGCCAATTAATTTCTTTTCTTTTTTTTTTTTTTTTTTTTTTTTTTGAGACAGAGTGTCACTCTGCTGCCCGGGCTAGAGTGAGTGCCGTAGCATCAGCTAGCTCACAGCAACCTCAAACTCCTGGGCTCAAGCGATCCTACTGCCTCAGCCTCCCGAGTAGCTAGGACT
>CAUYRT010015664.1:0-27556 GCA_963574885.1 Lepilemur ruficaudatus | reverse complement strand
GTGGTTTAATCAATCCTGCCTACATAATGAAGCTTCCATGAAAACCCAAAGGGACTGAATTCTGGAAGCTTTCGGATAGCAGCATATGTGGAAGTTCCTAGAAGATGGGGAGCCTGGAGAGGGTGTGGAAGATCTGAGTCCATTCCTCCATACCTTGCCTTATACGTCTCTACCATCTGGCTGTTCATTTGTATTCTTTGTAACAATCCTTACAATAAACGGGTGAATGTAAGTAAAGTGTTTCTTTGAGTTCTGTGAACCTCTCTAGCAAATTCATTGGAGAGGGTCGTGGGAACCCTGATTTATAACCAGTCTGTCAGAAGCACAGGCCACACCTGGGGCTTGTGATTAGCATCTGAAGTTGGCATCTGAAGGCTTGTGGGACGGAGCCTTCAACGTGTGGGATCTGACAGTATCTCCAGATTGATACTGTCAGAATTGAATTGAATTAGTGGACATGCAGGTGGTATCTGATGGAGAATCTGCAGAATTGCTTGATGTGGGCCGGGCGCCGTGGCTCACGCCTATAATCCTAGCGCTCTGGGAGGCCAAGGCGTGTGGATCGCTCAAGGTCAGGAGTTCGAAACCAGCCTGAGCAAGAGCAAGACCCCGTCTCTACTAAAAATAGAAAGAAATTAATTGGCCAACTAAAATATATAGAAAAAAAATTAGCCGGGCATGGTGGTGCATGCCTGTAGTCCCAGCTACTCGGGAGGCTGAGGCAGAAGTATTGCTTGAGCCCGGGAGTCTGAGGTTGTTGTGAGCCAGGCTGATGCCATGGCACTCTAGCCTGGGCAACAGAGTGAGACTCTGTCTCAAAAAAAAAAAAAAAAAAAAAAAAAAGAATGGTGGAAAGGCATTTTGAAGACTTGGTTACAGAACAAGCTAGATGGCAATTCTGTGGTTCTCCAGAAGGCTGTACATGCTCTTAATCAGCAAACAGTACATGGTGTCATTTGTCTTATACCCAGGATGCCTGGGTGCAGGAATCAAGGGGCAGAAATGGGAGTGGCATCATTCACTATTACCCTGTGACCCACCAGCCAAATATTTTCTTTCTATTTCCATAACTTTATACTCTTCTGGCATGAAAGTACTAGCCATAGGGGGAGGAATGTTCTGACAAGGAGACACCATGATTTTATTGAACTGGAGGTTAAGACTGCACCTGGCCACTTGGACTCTTTATGCTTCTGAATTGATGTAAAAGAGGGAGCGATGGTGCTGGCTGGGGTGACTGGTGCTGACTACCAAGGGGCAACTGGACTGCTGCTCCACACTGGAGGAAAGAAGAGTATGTCTGTACCACAGGAGATGTCTCAGGGCTTCTGTGAGTATTACCATGGCCTGTGATTATGCTTAATGGAAACCCAGTCCAGGCGGGACTACAAATGGCCCAGTTACCTCTGGAATAAAGAACTGGTCCACCCCACCAGGTAAAGAACTATGAGCATCTGAAGTTCTTGCTGAAGGTAAAAAAAAATGCAGAGTGAGTAGTGAAGAAACTAGTTATAGATGCCAGGTACAGTCATGTTATCAGTTACAGAAAGGAGGACTATAATTGTCATGAGCATTTTCTTGTTGTTTCATTATGAATACATGTATACATACATTATGAATACATATATACATACATTATGCAAATATGTCTTCATTTTGTTCTTATTCCCTTTACATGCAATATAAGATGTATTGTCTTATCTCAGTATGTATTTTTTGGGATTGGGTCTTGCTCTGTTACCTAGGCTGGATTGTGCGGTAGCACTATCATAGCTCACTATAGCCACAAACTTCTGTCCCTAAGCAATCCTCCTGTCTCAGCCTCCTGTGTTTTGGGGGCTATAGGTAAGCACCAGCACACCTGGCCTTTAAAAATTTTTATAGAAGAGGGTCTGACTGTGATGATCAAGCTGGTCTCAAACTCCCGGAGTCAAGTGATCCTCCTGCTTAGGCCTCCCAAAGCGCTGGAGTTACAGGTGTGAGCCACTGCACCAAGCCTATATCAGTACTTAAGTATTGTTAATTTTACATCATAGTATTTAAATTAGCAGTTATCAGGAGAAAAGTAAACATCACTCAACAACTTTACCTCTTTTTCTGGGGAAGTGATAATTGGGTTTTCAGTTGTACACATGATAGTTGTATCATAGTAGGTGGAATCATGATCTTGTTATTGTTTTTACTTATAGATTAAATATGGCTTAAGGAGATACATATGGGTACCAAGGTGACAAGAGTTAGACTGTAAGGGTTATTTTATGTGCTCACTTCAGTGTGTTAAGGGATGCTGAGATGGCTGGAAAACCTTATGTCTGGGTGTGTCTGTGAGGATGTTTACTGACGAGATTAGCATTTGAATCAATAGACTAAGCAAAGAAGACCCACCCATTTGGGCAGGCATCATCCAATCTGTTGAGGGCACAAATAGAACAAAAATGTAAAGGAAGGTGAATTTTCCCTTCTAGATCTGGGTCATTTATATTTTCCTACTATTGAACATTGATGCTCCTGGTTCTCAGACCTCTGGACTCTGGGACTTACACCAGCGGTCCTGCTTGGTTTTCAGGCCTTTGGCCTTGGACTGGCAGTTACACCATTGGCTTCCCTTCTTCTCAGACCTTTGGACGTGGACTGGGCGACATCACTGGCTTTACTGGTTCCCCAGCTTGCAGAGGGCATGCTGTGATACTACATGGTATCCATAATCATTTGAACCAATTCCCATAATAAATCTCCTTTTATATATCTGTTTATATTTTATTGGTTCTGTCACTCTGGAGAACCCTAATAGTGTGTCGGGGAGAAGGCACCCGTCGTGCAGAGTGTGTAGACAGAAAGAAGTGTGGCCAGAGGAGATGAGAACAGCAGCCAGTGTGGCTATAGCAAGCCTGGGAGGAGATGACATGGGACGGAAGAGGGCAGGGTCAGATGCTATGGCCTGATAGACTATCATTATCTGCTGCTCTCTGACAACATTATCTCGAAATATAGTGGCTTCAAACTCAAAATATGTATTACCGCACTATTTTTGCGGACTAGGAATCTGGTCATGGCTTAGCTGTGGTCTCAACTGAGACTCAACTGGGAGAGAAGTTGCTCCCCAGCTCAATCAGGTGTGTTGTTAGTGTGTATCAGTTTGGGATGAGGCCTGAATTCCTTTCTGTCTATTGGTCAGGACAATCCTTTCATTCTTTGCCACATGAGTTTACAAACAGGGAAGCTCAAAAGATTGGAGCTTGCTTCCCCAGAGAAATGTATACCATAGAGGGAGGGACTGGGGAGAGAGAGAGTGAGAGAGATGAAAGAGAGAATAAAATTAAAAGGAAAGTCAGTCTTTTAAGTTTTAAGAGTAAGATTAAGTTTTGGAGCAAGAGCCCATCATTTTTGCTGCAGGCAAAATGTAGGCACTTTGCTGGGGAGGAGCTTCTTCTCCACCACATGGACTGCAGGATGCAGATCCCCTTGCAGTATGAGAAGACCTGGCAGAAGTGCCTGCCCGCCCACATGCCCAGTGGCAAGGTGGGCACCACTCCCTGTGGACTCAAGAAGGAGAACACTGGGGTGGCCTGATGTTTCCTCTCTGGCCTCCAACACCCTACACACACCCTTCAGCCTCCATCATGGCTTTTCTTCCTTCCTCACATACCGCAGGTGCTCACTGGCCTCAGCATTCTGAAGCTGCTCCCTCTTCCAGGCCCCTCCCAGAGATCCCTGCCCATGCCTCAGATTTAGCTCAACATTTCCTCCTCCAGGAAGCCTGTGTGTGATAAAGTTGGGGCTCTCAGCTCACCTCAGACTTCACCCTGGACACTCTGTCCTTGGCACAGTCCTTGGCAGTACTGATTTAGCGGAATTGCACCACAGGGTTATCGTGATGCTTCCTTCTATAAATAGAGCTGCTCCTGCTGTCAGGGCCCCTTTTCTCCCCACCTGTAGTCTAGGGACAGGGGGAAACCTTGGGTCTCCTCCAAATCCCTCTGATGACAGCAATTGGTATTCTGTGTAGAAGAAAATATTTTGACAAAATGTGCACTCCCTGCCTCCTTGGTCAAACTTTAGATGAGAAACTGAGACGGCGGATAGGTCTTTGAGATGTGCTGCACAGCGGAGTGACTACAGTTAGTAATAAGGTAAGGTAGAAACAAAAATTGCAGCAAGTAGATTTTAAACATTCACACTACACACAAAAAATAAGTGAGAGGTGATTGATATGTTAAATAGCTTGATGTAATCATCCCATATTGTATATATACATCAAAATATCACATTGTACCCCACAAATACATACAATTATTATTTGTCAATTAAAGTAGAATACATTGCAAAACTAAACTAACCAAACTGCCACAGAAGCCCAATCATTTTTCAGGGTCTTAGGCTCTGTGGCCCCGCCAGCTCCTCCGCAACTGCCGGGCCTCTGCTGGGCGCCCAGGCTCCATGGGGAGCAGAATCCGGACTGATCGCTGCGCAGCGGTGCAGGCCGGGCTGCTGTCCCCACGCTGTGCCGCCCGCGCACGGACTCCCAGGATGCCACCAGGGCTGCAAAGCTGGCGCCCCTTCCCCACACGGGGATGAGGGGACCGAGCTTGGAAAGGCCCACAGACTGCCTGAGCCACGCAGCTCTGCCAGCTGATATGTGGCTTTTGGGGCAGCCAGGGCCTCTGGGGCGGTTCTTTAGTGCCGCGCAACCTCAGAAGCAAAGCCTTGGGGAGGGGAGGAAAACCGTGTGCCCCAGGGGGCCGCCCGCTGAAGGGCTGGGCTGACTGATCACCCGGGGCTTCTGCCCAGATTCTCCCCGAGAGCCTGCCAGCCTCTGGCACTCAGTGCTGGCCCCTGAGCCAATTTCAAAGTTCTGCACAAAACAGGAGTCCAAGTCCGATGGGTGGCAAGGCGGAGCCTGTGCAGTACTGGGTTTATGACTGTGAGGGCTGCAGTTTCTCAGTTCTGGTTTCAGACTTAGATCCTCGCCACACCAATTTCCACCTGTTGTGGCTTCCAGCAAGTTCCTTCTCTTCTGTGAGGTTGGGTTTCCTCATCCGTCAGACAGGGCTAGTGTGAATCCTGGGGATCTGGTAAGAGCGCGGTGGGCAGAGCACCGCTCCTGCACATGAAGGCCGAATCCCCACCGTGGTTAGGGCTTCCCTGAGATTCTTAGGGATGCGGTGGGAGGTGGAACTCAGTGGGCAGGACCAGGCCCTGTAGTGGAGATCCAGCCCCTAGCCTTAAGCAGACTCTGCCCTGGTGTCTCCTCCAGAAGCAACTGCTGGATGGCAAAGGCTTCCCCTAGGAGGAGGGAGAAGTGGGGTGGGGAGCGCGTCCTTCTTCCAGGGCAGGTGGAGGAGGAGCTGGAACCCGGGACCCACGCAGCTGGGGAGCCAGCCTGGGTCGGGACTCCTGGTCGCTGGGCTGTGAGCAGAGTGGACCCCTTGGGGCCCTACCCTTCATGTCACTGGTGTACCCAAACATCCTAGTCATCCCAGACCCTGTCACAGTAATCCCTCTGCACTGGGTTCCAGGCTCATTCTGCTGCCTCCTTCCAGCCGCACTTGACAGAAGAATCCCAGGCAGTTATTGCTTTGGAGGCCCTGGTGACTCAGGGCACTGCAGGGCCACACCAGAGCAATTAGTTCCCACCCCAAGATGTTCCTATCTACAGCAGAGTTGGCAAATATGTCCTATAAATGCCAAGGTAGTAAATATTTTTGACTTTTGAGGCCCCTCATGTCTCTGTTGCAACCGCTCAAAGCACTAAAAGCAGCTCTAGGCAGTGCAGACATGAATGGGTGTCACTGTGCTCCAATAAATATTTGTGTATGGACACTTAAATTTTGATTTCATATCATTTTCACATTATTAAATGTTATTTTAATTTTTTCAATCATTTATAAATTTAAAATTTGTTCTTAGCTTACAGGGCCAAACAAAAGTAGGCAGAGCGTCAATTTGACACTCACGCCACAGTCTGCAGACCCATGACCCAGATTATGACATACATACGTATTTTTTCACCGGTAGGGAAGTGGAGTGTGGATTTAACAACAGTTTTGACTTTCGGCCCACATGTTGTGAGTCAGTGAGTGCCAAAAGAGAGATGACACAGAGGTCAGTATAGCCCACCTGAGAGCTCAGGCTGGCTTCTAGGGCTGGTCATTTTTTTCTATACTCCCAAAACTCCACCTTCTTTCTCTCAGTAACATCAGTGGGAGCTGGGACAAGTCGAGAGATGGAACTTCAAAGGCAGCCAGATCGAGTGTGTGTCCTTGGGTAGAACAGAAACACCTATCCCAAAGGGAGGGGCATGAGCCAAGATGGTGCCCAGGCAGTGACAATAAGTACTTGAGATGTGAGGCCTCCACTGGCCTTTGAATGAGCCCATCAGTGGTCAGTGAGTGGGGCCATCCTCCTCACCCTGGGCAGGTAAGCCGTCCAGGCCCCTTCTCTGGGCTCTGCCACTGCAGAAATCCCTGGTGAAGTGGATGGTGTGGGAAAGCCCTGACCCTTCAGCTATTTTCAGGAGGCTGCATGGCTCTGGGAGGCCCCAGAGCGTGCTGTCACTGCAGGAGCTGGAGCCTGAGTAGAAGACACAGCAGCATGGGCAGAAGCGCAGTGTGAGAAGCAGGTGCAAGCCCCACACTGGGGCTTCCTCAAGGGGAATGAGGGCTGGGCTACACCCAGGCAGTCATCAGCCCCAAGGGCTCAGCACTGTGGCCCATGTATCCAACCAGGATCCAGATACAATAAAAAAAAAAAAAAAAAAGGAATGAGAACGTTGATCCGTATTTCGTGCCAGAAACAAAAATTAACTCAAAAGAGATCCTAGAGCCAAATGTAAAAAAGCTTAAGCTGTAAAACTTGTACTGATGGGAAACAGGTTTACCTTGGTCAGGAGACTGGGAGGTAGCAGAAATTTGTTCCCATCCTGGCCTCAGCTGTGTAATGGGAACAAATCATGTCTGGAAAATCATGTGTGTGAAAGACAGATCTATAGGCTGATGGGATGGGTATAGAGCATCTGTCTCTGGCAATCACACACCCCCACAGAAGATGACACCATCTGGGGTGTGGGTGGGGACACATTCAGCACGTCATTTTGAGTATGGCTGGTAAGGAGAATGAGGAGCAGGTGCCATGGGAAAATGTAGCAGGGGACTGACCAGGTGGGGTGAATGTCCCTGAGAAGTCTCCTCTGAGCTGGGTCTTGGGGGTGCAAGGTGTGCAGGAAAGAACATTTCAGACTGGAGATCCCCGAGTCTTGGCCCTGATAGAGCAAGTGTGTAGAGAGACTTGCAGCTCCTGTTACGGGAAAAACAACAACAAAAAAACCCTTGGGTCTGTCTGGAAGCCAGGGCTTCATTTCCAGTGACAGGATCTCTGCATGTCATTTATTCTCTGCAAGATATGGTGACTTGCTTGACTTGCTTCCACTTCCTCTTGTGGTGAGGGCAGCTGCCAGTCCCAGAGGTTCATCTCAATGAGCTCTTGGACCAGATGAGGCAGCAAAGCCACCAGGAAACACTGAAGGTTCACCTGGAAAAGGCTAAGGATTTTATAAAGAACACAATGAAATCCAGCGTAGGCCAACTGGACCCTAGAATTCATATTCAATCTGCTCAGGAGCCCAGTGTTGTGCCCAGCAAGGTTAAGATGAAAATTTTACCTCTACCTTGGAGGGTGTGGTGATTCTTTGCATCTGTGCTCTCAGCCAACACAGAAACCTCCAGGGGAAATATTGAAAAGCTATGCAGGGAGGTGTCAAGATGTTCCATGAAAAGTTTGTACATGCAAATGCCAAAGGAGCCAAGAAACCAAATGAGGATAATAAATCCATTTTGTTTGTAATGGGTGATTTATTATGGAAATTTGTGGACAGAAGCTTGGTCTAGGGAGGCCACAAGACAGGCAGGTCTTCATACTGCAACCTCCCAAACGCAGAGCTTATAGTAATATCTTGGGGGAAAAATATACATGCTCAGAAAGGAATGTCCAGGTGTCTATGGACATCACAGTGTGTAATGTATACAGTAACATCAGGGTTGTTTTGGAGGGAAGGTAAAACTTACATTGAATAGGTGTTTCTACATAAAGAGGAATATGTCAACTAGACATTTCTGAGGAATTCCCAGACTCAGGGCTAGTCAGAAGTTGCACGGTGGATTAGCATTTAAAATACAGTCACTTTGGCCCCACACAAGGCAATGTAGTTTAAAGATCAAGACCATGAGCCTTCCTTTTAAAAATTTGAACATACCTGCTCTTTGTTAAAGGAGAAAACCTAAGATATAAATACAAATATGTTTTGTTTATTCCTGAAGAATTATTTTTAGAGACATGTACACAGATACTCACACATATATTGTTGTTTAAATACATGTTGGATCACACTACGCAATTTGTTCTGTAACTGCAGATATATTTCAATTTTAAATGACCATGAAGAATATGGATGATTTATAATGCTTTATCCCTAATTATCTTTTTTCATTTGTTCTAATTTCTAAACATTACAAAGAGTTCTCTGTGAATCTTCCTGTATCTTTGAGCCTTTTTTACAACTAATTCTATAAATATCAATCACATAAATGGAGTTGCACTGCCAAATAACTGCAGTACTTAGATTCTCGAAACAAGGATTCCTGTTCAGAATGCTAATAAATGCTTTATATATCAAATTCCAGATCAAGTGATCATTCAGTCCAGGCTAGTTTTTGAAATTAAGAAAATGTGAGAAGAAAACCCTTTTATTCCCTTTCTTTTGTTCAGGGATTTATTAAAAAGATGAAATATTAAAAGTAAGATTAGTTTTAGCTAGAAAAAGAAAAACTGTAGATAACTGAGGGAAAGGATGAAAAACACAATAAAAACTCTGTCCCATCTCAAAATGCTCTTCTGGCTTAGGCCTTGTGCATCAGAAACAGTGTTTTTCCTGCCCAGATGATTTCTCATTTCTTATTCTGAGAATGTCTGTCAGTTTGGGGTGTCTTTTCTCTTTCCTTCCTTCCTTTTCCCCTTCCTTTATTCCTTTTTTCTTTCTTTATAACCTTAAATGTGCATATATAAATATGAAGAAATTGATATATTTTGTAAAGTGTTTTGTTCTGATTGACAAACTTATTACAGAAAATTAGAAAAGAGAAAAAAATCAACGAAGAAACTAAATTAACTCACAATCCTACTGCTAAGAATTTATCTCCCTTAACTCATATAGTTCTGGGTCTTTGTGTGTAAGATTGGATCAAATGTGGACATTTGTGTTTGGCTTTGGATGCATTTCCATTCTCCCCTCTATTTTGACAATGTCCTAGCTGGAAGGAACAACCAATGAGATCACCTGGCTTGTTCATCTTTCATATTTATAGATAGATAGGCACAAGGCCCTTGACATTCCTTCTTGCACCTCAGCACCATCTCTGATCTTTACATCTCACACTTCACCTTGGAAATGTCTTTGGCTTGAACCTAACCTTTCTCCTTTCCCTACCATAAGCCATCACCTGTCTACTTCATAGTCTGTAGAACAAAACACAACCTGGAGCACAACAAGAACTAGTATTTATTGTATTTAACACCTCAATATCTATGTGAAGGGAACCATAATTAATCCATTTTATAAAGAAACTGAAGCTTGGGGAGTTAGTAACTTGTCCAAGTTCTATAAGATAAAAATCAATTTTATGCTCCTTTCAAACATACATATACTTAAATTATCTAACAATTTTAATGTTAAATTATTATATCTGTACAATTAAATGATTTTCAGTGAATTTACCGAGATGTACAGTTAATCACATGAATCACACTTAAAATGGAGTGTTGGTTGTATGTAGATAGAGTTGGAGTACTATGTATGTACTCTCTGGACTACTTTGACAGAGTAGGTTTTTGAATGTAACAAGATAAGTCAACTTGAGTGGTAATATATTTTGGGAAATCAGCTCACTACAAATTGTGACTATAAACATTGTACTGTAAATGTTTTGTAGTTCTCCCCCAATAAAATTTTAGGAAGAAAAAAAAAAGGGATGTTAGAATTGATTAAATCCAATTGTCTAGAAATTGTCTCAGAAAAAGAAACAAACTCAGAGATAAAGATTGATAATTTGTACAGTGCTTTCATATTCATAGGTTCACTGCATTCTCACAGTGGCCCTGTGATGAAGGTGCTGCAGGTGTTTCCACCACCAGCTTTGCAGGGAGGAGTGAGCTCTGAGAGGTTACGCATTAGCAAGCTGGTCACTGCAGGAACACGGAGTGCCAGGTGCTGTGACCTGGTATCTTCTGATAGACATTGTATAAGGTTCCCCCCTCTAAGATATTCATGAGGTCCTTCTAATTTAATTTATGAGAATTTTTGCAAAGTTTTCTGGGAATATGGATACATAAAGGTTATATACCAACTAAGAAATGTCCTGTTCTATTTATGGATGTAAAATAAGAGGAAAAATGAAAACTGACTGACCAAGAACAAAACTAAACATTCCAACTGAAAAATGAACAGAGGTCTATTCTCAAAAGAGGAATACAAATGGACAATAAAGATATGTGACCATATTAATTATCTCTCACAGTTAAATTAAAAAACAATTATAATTTAATGATATAAAAATTTATTCCATCAGATTTTCAACCATCAAAGATTGGCTAAATCAGTGTGCAGTAGGACTGAAAGGAGATTTATTTTTTGCTTTCTTCTTTGTAATTTTCTATATTGATTGATAATTTTCATTACAAAGCTCATGTGTTATTTATATATTGGAAACAATGAAAATTTATTTTCATTTTGGACATGTGGACAAAAAAACAAACCCAGTCCACCCTAACTATAGCTTCTCAAAGACAAATGTTTGAATCTCTGTTGAAAACTTCCTAAGATAAAATTTATTTTCTGTATTCAAAGGTACTGCTTTTGCTAACATTTTAAAGAAAATCATCTAGTGGAGGGTCAGGTTTTAGTATGAAATGCTGGTTCTTGGTACGCTCATGGCTGAAGAATGACCAGACACACCAAAGTAAGGCAAGCACAAAAATGAGGTTTATTGAGGAGAGAAAGATAGGATTATAGAGCAAGAGCAAGATATAGGTTTGCAGAACGAGACACATATGCCACAGATGACAACTGGACCCACTGTCACAGCAAAAGAGGGCAAAAGGGCTTGGTTACAGTCTTGGTCTTGTTTTATAATGCCTGGATTGGGACCTCCCTGGTGGCTCAGACGTCCCCATGGAACCACTCTGATTGGACAGTTGGGAGTCGTATGACCTGAGCCTTACTGTGCATGCAGATCTCCCATGAGCCTCTCTGAAAGCTGGTTGTTTTAGGTTACTGTCCAGATTCTATGGTACCTATGCTGCTTGGCCTGTGGGCTAGAGAGTCCTTTGCATTCCTTTGTAATTAGCACGCTCAGTTCTGATTGGCAGATTCGTAGGGTATTCCCTCCTCCCCCCAGGTATGGCAGTCACTCGGGAGAGGATTAAGGTGGGTGGCACCAGAACAGGGGCCCACTTTAATCCCTAGGAGACCCAGAATCTCTCGCTATCTACCTAACAGGGGTACCTCCATCCCACCTATAATTGAACCTAAATTCTTTGTAATTTCTTTGATATTTCCTCATAAGCACATTCAATTAGACCCCAAACATAAGGAATCTCTCTCTCTCTCTCTCTCTTTCACTTTCTCTCTCTCTCCCTAGTCCTTCCACTTAACAAACCAATTTCCATTTCTCTATTCTGGTTTTCAAACCTCCTGATCATAATTCCCTCTGCCTTTGGAGTCCTCTCTTCTGCCTGATCTGATGTACAGGTTCCTGAAAGATCACAGAAGCAACATGCTTTTCATTACTTTACTTTGTCAAAATTATCCAGTGTCGTCTTACTAGGCAATACTAAGCCATCTACTTATTGGAATCACTTCCTCAAATCCTCTGCTTCTTGTCCCTTCTTGTAAAAGGGACCTACCATATCCATCTCTACAAGGCAGTTTAATGCATATTCACGTTTGCCAAAATATTATTACATAGTCTTGGCATATGGTTTAAAATAAGTGAAAATAAGAACTTTTTTAGTATCAGGTTGAAATCAGTCACAAAACTATTAATTCTATTGTGACATCTTTCCATTATATATTTGCTCATATATGTAGAGTTAAATATTTTTATACAATATGATTTTTAAAAACTTTCCACAGAGAGTGATAATGGGACTCATGTCTTCATATTTTACAGTAACATCAAATGTAGTCTATTTAAACCACTGTTTCTCCAAATGTGCATTTCTACCATCTGCATTAGATTGATCTAGGTGAGCTGCTCCCCGCCCCTGCCCCAGACCTACCAAGTCAAAATCTGTGGGTGTAATTGGGAAATCTGCATTTTTAAGCAAGCATTTAAAGTGATTTCTCTTGCCTTTTCTGTGATTTGGAAACTCATGAAAGTAGTCTTATATTGATAAGTGATTAAATACATCTAAATACCTCTGAGTGAAAAAATGTTTAAGATAAACATCTGGCAAAAACTAGTTGCAAATTCTTCAACTGTTCCTTTAAAAAATACTATAGCATCCTGCTTGTTCATTTGCAAATTATAAGTCAATTCATCACTGGTGACTTTAACAATATGTGTTACTGTTAACAGGCTCGTCAACAATAAAAGGACAGGTTTAAACTGTTGAATATGTCATATGTGAGTGACTTGAAGGGTTAGTTTAAATTCAGTCATGACTCTGCTCATTAAAGGATTCAGTTGTACTAGAGAGCCAGACTGAAATTTGTTAATGGCTTTAAAACAAAGATGTGCAGTGAATTACCCTCTCCTTGCTCTTGAGGATGTTGCATTGACATTGTGTCAATTTCTAAGTATAGAACATTCAACACAGGACCTCCGGGGCCTCTGCTGAGGCTCTGAACCATCCTGAAGGTTGATGAACAGTCTCCTGTTACAGGCATCCATTAGAGACAGATCCCATTTAGGGAAATAGAGCTTTTTGAGTGCAATGAGCAGATGGGTCTTCTCTGAGAACAGCCACTGAGCACTAATTAGTTCTTGCAAAGTTGCAAGTGACAATCCTATTGGAGATCTAGTTCTAGCAAGACAGTTCTAGCAAGAAGGAAAAATACACCTTTCCTTTTCCCTTGTTCATGTGCCCTCAGTCAGAGCAAGAACAATGCCCATGAATCAGATAAGGTAAATCCAATGCCCTGACTTGATCATTACACAGTGTATGCATGTACAAAATACCACATGTACCCCACATGTATGGGGTATGTATCATTTGTACATACCCTGTAAGTATGTACAAATATTGTGTATTAATAGAAAATAATTCTAAAATGTTTAAAAAGAAAAAAGAAGGAAAAAAAAGAAGAAATAATTGGGAAGGTGTTTTCTTCCTTTACATCCTTTAAATGTTTATTGCATGTCTGCAGTAGATTTGCAAATTATGCAAAAATTCTTTGACTATTAACCTACTTTGTTAAAGCAATTACACTAGAGTTAAAATTGGTTTTCATTATAATGCCTTCTTTCTCCTGAAAATACTGTCAAATAAGTTTTGTTAAAACGTTATACAAAATTTCCTAAAGGTATTTTTCAGTATATCAGAAATTCAAGTCTGGCAGGATACAACTATTAACTACTCTGACAGCAACTCTAATCTTTGAACAGTTTATTGTCAAAACGACTCAAATTCTTTTAGTCAAGAATATCAAGTAAGTTGTCTTTCTGTGTGAACTCAAATCCCTTGTCTCTTAGGATTCTTAAATGAGGAGTGGCTCTGTTATATGTTGTTCTCATGTTATATAGATTATTTAATCCAAGATAAAGAATAGTGAATGACTTATTACTATTTTTTTGGATAGATCATCATTGTTCAACATCCCAGAGAGCTGGCTTAATTTTACATGCAATGTTTTTTTCTTCTTCTTCTTTTTTTTAGTAAGCTCATTCTACTCAGTATATATAGTTCACAGAAAAAAATAGAGAAAGGTAGTTATATAAAAATAAAGATGTAAGTATGAAGGGGGAGAAAAGGAGCACTAGGGTACTAAACCAGACACCAGAGATTCCAAGTAGAGTGGCTATAGAGAGAAGGTATAAACAGATTGAATAGAACTCCTTTGTGTTTTTAGATTGACATAATTAGAATAGGGATTTCAAAGAGAAAAAGACTAATACAATAAAGTAAGGGCACTGAAACTGAGGTAGACTCAGAAACACAAGATAAGTCAAAAAGAATAAAATAGAAAGAGAAAAGAAGTATAATGAAGATGGTGACAATGAAAATACTAACCAGCACTTAAGTAACCATGTGGTAGTCCTCAACTGGCTTTTAAAATTGTCTCTAATTGTCTCATAATTGATGCATTTTTAGAACCATGATATTAGAAACCACTAAAGTAGTGAATTGATGATAGTTACACCTCTGTTCCAACTGAGCAATCTTCGGAAAGCTAAATTTCTTAAGCTACCTAGGTGAAGAGAGGGTTACTTGCCTGCCAGTGTTTGCCTACGCACTTTAGAGTGTAAGGGATATGAAGAGTTTAAGAGCATAATAATGTAACTTCCCCCAATTAACTACTGTTGATTTAGAAAGCTAAATTAACAATTTGATCATATATATGCCAGCAAATTTTCATTTCCCGGTGAGGAGAACAGTAGTAAAGTCTTTTGGAGAGTTGAGCCCTTCTAAGATTTGCTAGTGTGATTATCTCAATGGCATAACTTGTGGTGCACAGAATAATGTTTCCTCCTCCATCCTCCCCCCAAAATGTCTACGTCCTAATGCCTGGAACCTGTGACTATGTGCACTATATGGCAAGCAATGTTTTGCAGACATGATTAGGTTAAGGACTTGATATGGGGAGATTATTCTGGATTATCCAACTGGGCCAATCTAATTACATGGGTCCCTAAAAACAGAAAACCTTTTCCAGTTTTAGTGAGAGTGAGATGTGGCTATGAAAGGAGGCACAACCCGTAATGTTGAGGGTTTTGACGATGAAGGAAGGAAACAGGAGCCAAGGGATGTGGGCAGAGTCTAGAAGATGGAAAAAGCAAGGCAATGGTGAAGGAGCTCAGGAAACTTCACCCCAAAATATGACTCCTTGGTATAAAGAATAGTTTGAATGAAGGACCCTTCCAGATCAACAGGCATTGCAAGGGGCCTTCCCTCCATCTGTATAACCAGATGGACCATCAAAAGAACAATGGGCTTCCCTTCCCTTCCCTGTTACCTGACTATATTGCAGGAAAGCAAATCAAGAATGCAACCAGACTTGGCCCAAATCATTTTAAACATAATACCTGTCTCTCAGGTAATTTACAAGTCAATCTGTTTCTCCCCAACCATTCATCCTCCCAAGTATCTTCCTAGCAACCATTTATTGCTCCTAAACAGAATTACCTATACCCCTCATTTTCCCCTCCCCTCTAAAAGATGGGTATAAAATATCTGGATCCCATTGAGTTACTGGGTAATCACTCTGTGATGCTCCCCGTGCACACACTAAATAAACCTCTTTCTTTCATTAATCTGCCTTAATTGTGAGTTGATCTTTCAGCAAATTCAGGGGAAAGAGGAAATTTTCCCTCATCTCAACAATAGGTTCTCCTCTGGGGCCTCCCGAAAGGGACACAGCCCTGTCAACACCTTGTACTTAGCCCAGTGAGACTCCTGTGGGACAGCTGACCTCCAGAACTATAAAATGATAAATTTGGGTGGCTGTAAGCCACTATGTTGGTGGTAATTTGCTATAGCAGCCATAGAAAACTAAATACATAGCTAGTTTAGCAATTGGTGTAATTAATAACTATAATTACAAACAATCATGTATAATCATAATTGTTAGTATTAAAACTAGAAAGCATCTAATCTTTTAAGGTAAAATTCCAATATGTACCATATGAGTAAATTTTAATTTTAAAATTTTAGTCCACGTACAAGATTTATACAAGAAGTTGACTGCATTTCTTTGGTCATAAACAGCTCATAAATGATGTCAAGTAGATCTCATAATTTACTTTATTTTAACATTATGGTTTTAGATCTATTTTGTATTTCAGTCTATAGTTTCATTATGAATGATAGCTTATAAAAGTTAAGAATAAAAAAGCACTATAGCTATTAATTCACATTTCCCAGAGATTAAGCAACTATACAATAATTTCTTTGACATTTTTAATATTGTCTGTGTCCTTTTAAAAAATATTAGGAATGCCTACATAAAGCACCTTAAAACATCACATAGACTTCATTTTTATTTATTTTTAATTTTTAATTATCATGGGTACATAGTTGTATATCTTTATAGGGTACATGTGATGTTTTAATACAGGCATACAATGTGAACTAAATCCATCACCTCAAGCATTCATCATTTCTTTGTGTTAGGAACATTCCAATTCCACTCTTTTAGTTATTTTAAAGTATACTCTAACTTATTGTTGATTATAGTCATTTTGTTGTGCAATAAAGTATTGTTCATTCTAACTATATTTCTGCATCCATTAACCACCCCCAATTTATCCCTGCCTTGCTGCTACTCTTCTCAGTCTCTGGTAACCATCATTCTACTCTCTGTCTCCATGAGATCAACAGTTTTTAATATTTAGCTCCCACATATGAGTGAGAACATGTGAGATTTGTCTTTCTGTGTTTGGCTTATTTCACTTAACATAACGCTCTCCAGTTCTCCATGATGTTCTCCCAGACGCCTGCCTCTGCGCCTGGCCTGTGCTTGGCCATGTCACGTGTGGGGCAGACGATGCGCAGTACAGTCTGCTTTCCACTGACTGCTCTCTCCTCATCCCCTCCTCTAAAGGATGGGACCATGGTTTATGATGCCATCTATAAATCCCCAAAAGTGCTTCACATGCAGTACACACTTAATAACTATGGAATGAATGAATGTTTACACTCTCAGGGCAACTGGTTGCAATGAATTAGTGTCTTGAGACACAATCACAGACGTAATTTAGAAGTAGTTTAAAAACTCAGATAATTCAAAATATACTTTTTAAGGTCTTTAGGTAGTTTAGAAAATATATTCCTATCTAAATATTAGCAATTCGTAAAGTATACATGTTAAATTCTTCTTTAATATGTTCGGTAAGGCTTTAATTTTTGATACCCCTAAAAACATAGTTTAACCCCTAGAATACAAAAGGTACTTTATATTTTGTATAATATTAAGGGATATGAGGTCTGGGAGGAGCGTTGCACCAAAAACTCATAGATTTATCTAACATATTTTGAAATGCCATAACAAATACACATATTTGGCAGTTTTAAAGAATTTTAAGTCAGAAATATATATATTGAAAACATTTTATCATAATAATTTAAAATAGAAAAATTAGAAGGAGAATTATACATTGTTTATAATCATCGAGCACATAATAAATGCTTAAACTACCAGCTTGGTTTTAATTTAGCTACACTTCCAAAACTAAATTTCAAAGGACTTAGGGAAAACTTAAATATAACTTATTAATTCATTTCCATTGAGCTAAAAGGAAAAGACTAAAATAATGCCAAGAATATGACAGGTTTTTTTTTCTTTTTAGTCTTCACACTCTCCTACAGTAACATTTAATGGTACTTCTGGTATTCTTAGCTCATTTACCTAGTGTGATGAACATTACTATTATTTGCCAGATGCTCAGTGACTAGATAAAAGAACATAGTTTTCAAGATATATTTTTTGTCATCTGGTTTAGTTCTAGATATTCTACCAAAAATAAAAAATTATATATCAAAAGTCTCACTTCTATGAGAAATCCTATGGCATTTTGAATGGGAAACTAAGACATATGTATATAATTTTAATTTTAAATTTCATTAATATTAAACAACCGGTATTTTATGTAACACAATCAATTCGTAATAACAACAAACTATCTTCAAATAATTATTTTCTGTTTAAGGGCAGCAGTTTTACACAATAAGAAATGGAATGCAATTTAAATGTAGCACGACGGGCTTCATGTATGTACCAGAAATGTGCACTGATATCAATTTAAATTGTCGTGCTTATATGTGAATATATATGCTTGCATAGTAATAGCTCTCCATATTTAGTAATGCTAATTTTCAGAGTTTCAGAAAAACATGGTAAGAGAATATGAGTTGCATATTTCACTTCCAAAAATATCTTAACTTGCTACTTAAGAGATCTGTGTAATTCTTAAAAATTTGTGAGAGTATTTATAATCATTAAGACAAATTCACTTTAATTTCACATTTAAATGAACCAAGTCTTAGATTAGGAATAGTTGTCTAAGGTAGATAGTTCTGAAACATAACTAAACAAATGGTTTCTACTCTGTAGAAAGCCATTTTTGGATCCTGCTGCATTCAATCTTTCAGTAAAATCTTCTTTTTTGTTTGTTTCAGAAAGAAACATATTATCTACTTAGTCAATCTATGGTGAGAGATAGGGTAGCCAACTTATCCTAGCTTGCCTGATTTTGCTGATAAAATAAAAGCCCCATGTCCTGGGAAACTCCTTAGTCCTAGTATAAACTAGGATAATTGGTAGCCCTACTGCAAGACAAATTAAACTTTGAAACTTTGAGAGAATAGAGCCTTACCTTTACATCATTGGTGTTCATTCTCGTTCCCTCCTTTCCCACAAATATGTCATCAATGTCCACAAGGATGTACCTGTCCAAGGACAATGCCAGCTTCTTCCCTGATAAGAAGGAGATGGCATCTATGAAGATGAGTTTGTGCAACCAAAAGTTCAAGTTGTTGCCAAAAAGAACTCGCTGAATTCCATCATGAAGCCCCAGGTCATGTATGATAGTGGCATAGAAAGCACCTTTAGAGACTGGAGGAAAAAGGTTTTCTGGGGTCTTCACTTTGGCAAATATTACTGGTTGGTAGGCTGAGTGATTAATCTGAAAAACTGTCCAGTCAGTTCCAGGTAAAGAACCTTTTTCAAGCTTAGAAGATTTGGTCACACGAAGCAATGGAGAATGAGGATTAATACAACAATCTTTTACCGCAAGGTTTCCATAGATGGAGAGAGGGAAACCTTTTAATTGAAAGCTCTGTAGATTCTTCTCACTAGTTTTGTGGAATCCAATGACTCCTACACCATATTCTACACAGTATTTATCTAAAAGGCTTCGATTCCAAGAGTCCATATTTACATACTTTAAAATATTCTCATAAATAATGAGAATATATTTGCCTTTATTTTTGTCTACAAGTGCTGGAAGATCTCCCTTTCCGGGGGCAATTTCAACATGATACTGGAATCTACTTGATTCCAGGATCATAATGATGTCTTGACCAAGGGATGAATACTGGCTCTCCACAAACACTAGCACTGTGGGGTCTGTCCTTGAGACATCAAAAAGCTTCATTGTTTTCACTTCCAGCAGTCTGTAAGGTAGGTGTTGGAGGTCACCACAGTCCACTTCTGAAGCCATCTCAGAGAGTTCGTTTTCCTGTTTGTAGCCACTGTACAGGTAGTAGGCAGAAATGACGATGCTTACCATGCAGAAAGTGGCAAGCAGAATAACCGTCCTTTGAAAGTGTCTGTGAAGTTTCATGATAAAACTCATGTTGTATATACTTTCCCAGACTATTCCAATAGAAGCACCATTAAAAAGTAAGAGAAAATAAGGTTTTTCAGCTACTTTCCCAGTCTCAGTCAATAGTTTATGTCACCATTGCAGCACATTTGTATCACTCGATCAGGACTCACAGAAAATACAGTCTGAAAAATAGAAAAGAATATAAAACATTCAGTCTGCAGCATTAAAATGAGTGAGTTTTGATCTTGTTGATTGGCATAAGTGGCAGACTATTAGACTACTAGGCAGATGAGCTGGTAAATCAGAAACCCTCCCATTCTTTCTCCCAGCTCTGAATGAGGACTTGAGAAGGACAAAATGAGGGAGAGGGCTCCACTGAACACTGGTCTCTACCCCTAGTACAGAAAAGACATTGGTCTAACAAGGAATTTCATTTCACTTATTGAGCTTTGCATCAGACTCTGTGGATAATATAGACTTAAGACCACAGAGAGGTCACCTGAGCCATACGCTGCCATTTCCTGTCTTCCAGGTACGTGTCATGTAATGCATGCTCAAGCTCTTTGCATTTAATTACATGAACTGAAAATCATAAAAAGTTTCAACATGTTTCATTAAATGCTACAATTAAAACACTAGTTCACTAGTTTTATTTTTTCTGAAAGTTATTGACACAGTGAATTTTGTTATTCTGTACACATTTCAAATTCATTAGAGAAACAACCCTATAACAGTTGCTTTCATTAGAATAACTCTTTCAAAATGAACCAATGGTCCTGCAATCCAATTGATCATTTTAAAACTTTATGTTTACTTAGTTAGAGTTTTCAAACATCTAAACAGTTATGTAGTAAGAAGAATGTGAGGAGTAAAATCCTTCCCTAGGTTCCTTCAGGTCCGGTGGGAGACCATAGGGCACCATGCACTCTTGGGAAAGAGTATATTTACCCATGATTCACTTTCTGTACCACTCTGTTCCTGCTTTTTGGGAAGAGCTCAATCATTATATAAAAAAGTACTCTAAAAGTGTTCTGAAAAAACACAATGAAAACAACTGAGACTTTAAGATAACCCTTGTTATCCAATAATTTCAAAGTCCTTTCAAGTCTTAGTACCATTTCAAAATTTAGTAACTTTGAAAAATAATAGGAAAGAAACATGCTTCTTAGAGCAAAAGTTTATTACAGTCTTACAGTCCTGGCACTTTGCAAAGAAATACCACGGAATATAAAAAAAAAATTAAGACAAGTCTTGTTCTTATCCAGAAGGCAGGCTAAAAGCTAGCCAGTAAGATAACAGCACTGCTGGGAAATATCATATTTGATGTTTGCCATAACAGTGGGGTTTTTTGCACCTCTGCCTCTTACTGTGTCATCTGGGTCCGTGTACCTTTCAAGTCAAATGAGAAGGTTAGAATAAATGAGTACCAAAAACATTCTGGATTTAAAATTCTATGATATTCAGCTGTGAAATAAGCAGTGAACAATATTTTGAATAAGGTGTTTATCTTTATGAATAATATATTCTAGAATATAACTGCAAAATATTTACAAGATATTTATTCTGTTTACAGGGTAAATATGCTTTTATCCTATAAATTATATATTATAGTTTAGTTATTCAAATATTTAAGAGTAACTATGTCATTCACTCAAATATTTATGGCATGGCTACCCTTCTATGTAAAATATAAATGTTCAGCATAGTGAATTTCTTTTAAAGTTTCTGAGTCATGTGTGGTAGAGACAGTGATAAGAATGATGACAGTGTGTGAGCTATGGATTAGGGACAATGACTGTATGTAACAGCGTGAGAGAAGAAAGAGCATGGCAAGTGGGGAGTCTGTGAAATGTGTCACTGAAGGGTAGGGAGTGGGATTTGGGCAGACACTTGAAGGATGAGGGTGATCTGAATAGACATCTGGGATAAAGGAAATGTTACAGAGGTAGGAGTGAGCACACTATTGGGCAAGAAACAAGAATGATGAGTGCAAGAAAAGACTTAGGAAGACTTAAAAAATAAATTTGACTACATATGGGAAACCCAGATTATGAAAAGATTTGATAACACAGAACTTCATGGTTGTGAGAGCCTCATAGGGTGATGACGCTATGGCTTGAATGTGTCCCCTGAAGTTCATATGTTGGGAACTTGATCTTCAGTGCAACAGTGCCAACAGGTGAGCCTAATGCCCACATGAGTGAATTAATATCCATTATTGAGGGAGTGGGTAAGTTATCTCAACAGTGGGCTTATTACAAAAGTGAACTTGGTCCACTCTTGCTCTCTTGCTCTTTTGGGGATGCTCTTTTGCCGTTCAACCTTCCCCCATGGGATGATGCAGCAAGAAGGGCCTCACCAGAGGCTTGCACCTGCTCTCAGACTTCCCAGCCCCCCGAGCTGTGAGCCACATAAATTTCTATTGTTTAAAATTATCCAGTCTGTGGTATTCTGTCATAGTAGCATAAAACACACTAAGACAGGAGACACTCCACTTTCCTGATTAAGGGATAATATGAGAGTAAGGTTTTTCTAGAACAAGAATTAATCAATAGCATGGAGGATACCACACAGCAATCTTAGAGAGCTAAGTCTGGTAATACAGTGCAGGCTCATTTCTGACCACTTAGTCATGAACTATTAATGAGCATAGTTAAGGCAGAATGTGGGGAAGGGACAAGTCTGAGGAACACTGTATGTAAAGGAAGAAGAGAGCTTGATATGCCATGTGAGGTCTGTGGTACAGCATCCCTCTGCCAGGTAAAATGCCATCAAGTGATCTGACATGCTCTAAAATAAATCTAACATAAACGATATATCCTACCCTTTGAAACATTCTAGCAGAGGTGTAGGTGTAATTTAAGTGACTAAAAAAGTTACCTGGACAACAGAGTTTCCATTGTAACTATAGTTAATTGATTTTGGTAAGTAATTGCACTTTTAAAGCTGTGTACATGTCTATGACTGTACTACTCTGCAGTATATCAGCAGGACGCAAAGCCTCACACCTTCCCATTTCTATGTTTCATTTGAGCTGTGAAGTGTTTTTGACTGGCTATGAAATGTGTTGCTACATTTTCCATTTCAGATAGCAGTATTTTACAGTTTATTCCCTTTGTCAAAAGTGAAAGGCATGTAACTTATACAATTCTTATCTGTGATGGGGCAGAGTGGTGAGGAGTGTTTGCTCTCACTGTGTAGGACAGATATTAGGAACACATCAAAGTTACCCTTTCTGTTAGCAGGTATAAAACATTTCTTTTCCATTAAACTCTTCAAGTTCCTCCTGAAGCCAAAGAAAATTCCAGCGTATGTCCCTAAGGATTTGGTCTAACATATTCAAATGGATACAGTAAGATTCTCCCATTTTCTGCAAACCTTTTCCAATTGCACATCTCACTTTCTCATGACCAACTTCAGTCTCTGGTGTAGACTCTCAGAACTTACTGTTCATATTGCAACCTCATCCAGAAACAGCTGCTATGTTTCTGATAGCTCCAAAAACCTGAGGATGGCCTGAACTGTAGCTGTCGCTCCTTCTCCTGCAGGGAGGGGATGGCATTGCAGCAGCAGGAAGGGGCAAAGGTACAGCCATTGGGGCCCTTCACTGGTGGGGCATCACTAGGACAGGTAGATGTGGAGAATTAAACTCTGTCACTCAATCCCCTGTGATGCCTTCTCTGTCCTTCCACTCAGCAGGTACACAGAGTCATTGCGAAAAGTACCTCTCCTTTGTACTTAATGCCACCATTATAATCAAAATTTTGTTCAAAGTCGACCTCCCTGTATGACTAGCAGCTCCAAGACGGTAGAGCTACCCTCTTCTGTCTATCAGTGCACCCTTGGTGCCAGGCGCAGAGTAAGTACTCAATGACAATTTTTGGAATTAACTAAATACAATGGCATACGACGCCTATAGGTTGATTTGACACTTCTATTTTCTTCTAATGTCACAACTCATTTTTTAAGGTTACACATGACTATAAATATGATTATAATTTCTCATACATTTGCTGGACTTAACTTCTGTTTCATTAAATGCCAAGTTAATATAATCATAGCATCCCAACATGGAATACATCTAATATCATAATATCTATGGTAGATAGTAAACCCTCACCCACCAAAAAATATCTATCAATTAATCATTATGCAATTAGTCACCAGCTATTCATGGAACACCTACTTGGAGATTAATGCAGCACTGTGAGCTGGGGGCAGCATAGAAGTAATATTAGGAATGATTCTTTCCTCTGGAAGGATGAATTCTATTGAGGGAAATAAGACTTGTGAAACAACAGCCAACACCATGTTGCACATAATAAATAGCGATTCATGCTACACAGAAGATATCTGTTACAGATTTCAGAAGAAAGAGAGAGACTAACAAAGTTAAGGAAAGTCAGTGCCAGTTTCTAAGAGCCATGGTGCTTGAGGGGGGACACAGCATAATGGTCTGGGTGTAGAATATGAGGGTGGGAGAAGAGGCCAGGCAGAAATCCGCGGCAAGGCTGAAGAAATGAAATGGTTACAATGTGTTTACCTCAGAGTGAAACTAAACTAATTACAGGACACTGCCTTAGGTTGAAAATGGAAACAATACTTGATTGAAATAGCACTGCACATTAGTGCATGTCCTTGGAAGTGGCTGTGAAGCATAGGACATTGGATGTATTTGAACAGAGAAAGTCCATGAAAATACTGTTTACAGAAGACCATGTGGCAGTGACACCCAGAATAGACAGAGAGTGTTCATACGAACAGAGAGCGTGTGCCACATTGCACAGAGTGAAGAAGTCCCAGCTAAGAGGCTGCTGCTCCCCTCATCCACCGGGGACATGCTGAGTCCAGACTTAGGTGCCACCAGGAAAAATGGAAATGAAGAGACATTTGGGAAGAAGGCAGAAAAGGACATGCTTATGGTTAATTATGGCTGGGGGAGGCGGCAGGTATGGGGACTAGAAGATAAAGGTGCCAGGAATAGAAACACAAAGCTTAAGGTGGAAATTGTCTTGAGCTGGCCATGTCCACTTCAGACTCAGTTAGGTACAATGACTAAATCATGCATGGTGAGATAGCAAAATCACAAAGTTGTATAAAATAGTTCGATGTAGACAAATAAACAAGTCAAGGAAATCTTTGAAATTGATGGGTCGCAGGTAAACCTCAACATGCTGCCTGAAACCAATTCCTCAGAAAAGCCTTTCCTGACCAACTCTACTCTTCCCGCCTTTAGACCAGGCCCCCTTTGGAGACTTTATCACAACTCTTATTAAATATTAATATTAGTAGCAATATTCTAATGTCTCTCTTCTTTGTTAGGCTGAAGTTTCTAAGGATACAGGGCTCATGTTATTCCCAGTAATCTTTCAAATGAGAAACACGATAAAAACATTTTTAAAGGCCAACATGGCCCAAAGAATGGGCCCCACTTGTACTCGCCATCAAATTGGTATTGACTGATTAACACTATGGTGCTCAAAGGGTGGGAGTGTTCACTAGGGATTTGGGGGATGGGGGGTAAACCCACGTCTGAGTGAAGTGGAGGGGCACTGTGGAGGGGTGGGATATGCTTGAAAAGTAGTTGGGGAGCGGAATTAGGGGTCTCAATAGGAGAAAGGAATTCCTCAAAAACTGATTCATGTGATTAACGGTACACCTTCGTTAATCCACTGAAAATCATTTAATTGTACACTAAAAGTGGAGTAAAGGCATGATATGTAAAGTATATTCCAATAAAGAAAAAAAATAAAATACAAAAAAATCGAAAGAAATTAGCAAAAAAAAATTTAAAATATTAAATATCTAAGAACGCATAGCCATTTTACACCTGTATATTATCTAAATATACAAAAAGTGTACTACAGTGTTCTTATGACTATCTTTTTACACACATAAAATTTTATTTATATATATAAATAATATATATAAAATGTTCCCGGGTGAGAAAAATGATATAAATATAGCAATCCCTAACAAATTTATACATCAATTTTCAAAAATTAGAAAAAGATACATAAGGAATAGCTTTAATTTTTTTCTCTTTTTCTCTTAACAACTTCAACACTGCCTTGGAAAAAATAAAGAGGTCACCAGTAAAACGTTAAAGGATAAGATTCAGAAAGAAGAGATTTAATAGCCCCCCAGACAGTAAAACATACTTAAAAGTCCACAATAAAAACAGTATTGCTACTGGTGTAGGATATACAGATCAATTTATGTATGACTTTAAATATGACAAATATATTCTGAACGCAAACTGAAAGTGTTTTAAATTAATGGAACTAGAAAAATTAGACAATCATTTGAAAGTCAATTAAGAAAGAATCACATTTTGCCATGAGCCTAAATGTACACCAGATGAACTGAAGACAAACATATAAATAATGGAACCATTAATTTTTAAGATAAATACAGTTGTAAATCTTTCTAAAATTTTGGCTTTAAGAGTTAGTTTTGCTTTATTGCAATGAATACTAGTTTTGAAAGTTCCAAAGATGGATCTGGGAGATTTTTTTTTCCTCCAAATGAGTGGAATTTTACACTGGAAACATACTCTCAAGATATTAAATGAACCAAGTTTTAATTTCTCCTCCTAGACTCTTCTTGTGGGTAATGAAATGATAGGGAATGGGAGCTAAAGACAGTGGGGAGGAATGGAGATTCTCACACTCCAGGCTGAGTTGGCGCACCCTACTGGTGAAGGTGTTGGACTTATCTGGAAGCCTGTTGTGTCTCTATGGAAACTGGGTCTTTTCTTCCCAGGGAACTCTGCTTCCACTTGTAGGTCTTAGCACTGAAACAACTGTAGCTTTGGTGAAGCGCCTATCTTGTTTCATAAAACTAACCCAGAGAGTTGGCTCCCTGGAAGTCTCCATGCATAGGGCCAACTGGGTATAGTACTCAATTTTATCAAGAATTGCCCAGGGTATTCAACTCCTTCCTTTCTCTCTCAATCTCTGTCTCTCACACACACACACTCTTTCTCTACTTAAAATTACATTGCTAAATACTCTTTCATTTTAAACGATAACATCTAATTCTAAATTCAAGCTTTTGCTTCATTAATTTGAATCTGTCAACCTCATATTTAATTCCTATAATGCTTACAAGTTTCAAGTGATTAAGTAAACAGGCTGGTGATAAGAAACTCTTATTGTGAAAGAGTATTATACCACAATTCCTACCCCTCAAAGTATTTGTAGTATGTTGGGCTACATGAAAATTAGATCAAAACACACATCCAAACTAAAGTCAAAACTGACAGGAAATAATATGTATAGCATGTAAGGTTTAAAAGGTAATATTGATACATTTGAAAGTTTTATTAATAAAATATTTCAATAGAAATTTTGGAATGTATATAATCAAGCAATTTAGAAATAAATACATATCAGTAATTGACATATGGATTTAAAGTGTTCCTGCTAGAAAGCTAAATAGATACAAAATACATTTTAAATTATCAGATGGAATTTTTTAGATAAAATAACACTGTGGAATGGGCTCCAGCTCTATCCAGGATAACACAAGAGGTGCTAGATCACCATTGTCTTTTGTGGCTGAGTAGAACTCCATGATACATCACATTTTCTTAATCCACTCACGTATTGATGGACATTGGGTTGTTTCCACATCTTTGCAATTGTGAATTGTGCTGCTATAAGCATTCTTGTGCAGATGTCTTTTTTCCTTTGGGTAGATGCCCAGTAATGGGATTGCTGGATCAAATGGTAGTTCTGCTTGTACCTCTTTGAGGTATCTCCATATTGCTTTAGTCTATCTTCTTTTGAAAAGTTTCTCTTCATGTCCTTTGCCCACTTTTTGAAAGCGATGTTTGATTTTTTTCTTGCTGATTTTCCTGAGTTCTATATAGATTCTAATTATCAGCCCTTTATTGCATGTATAACGTGGGAATATATTCTCCCATTCTGTAGGTTGTCTGTTTCCTCTCGTGATAGTTTCCTTGTCTATGCAGAAGCATTTTAATTTCATCAGGTCCAATTTCTTTATTTTTGTTG
>CAUYRT010015663.1:0-56651 GCA_963574885.1 Lepilemur ruficaudatus | reverse complement strand
CTCGTTAACTCCCTGAGGCAGAGCAGTGAGAACCAGTCCATGTTGAGACAAAAACATTCTGGGAACAGAAAATAGTGGTGGGAAAAGTTGGGGTAGACTGGGACAGATGCCAAAAGAACAGTGTTAAAAATAAAGCGCTGCAAGCAGGAGATGGCTTCAGTCTTGTATCGTGTCTGTGTGTCTGTCATTTGTTGTCTGTCTTCTGTGTTCAATTCTCCTTCCCAAGTGGAGCCACAAGAGTATTTTGTTCCAAACTCCTATTTATAAGTCACATGTTGGTATCTCTATAATTTTCCCTTGAAATCATTGGATGGCTTGGTTGCTACTCCCTGTTTAACCACCAAAAAAGCTTGTTTAATAATGAAACAAATATTATTCATTTGTAAAAAAAATTTGGATAATCTAATATTTCCAATGCCTATTACATTAAGTACCAACATTTATTAAAAAGTATTTATAATTCATCTTATCCAAAACAAGAAATATTAATGCTATTCTCTCTCTTTAATTTTCTAAAATTACAAACTTCTCAGAACACTCAGAAGGCTTTAGAAATAAAAAATAAAACCTATGGGTAACCAACTTTATTATCCTGCTGCTCCTCTCATTACAGACTTAAACAAATCTTCAAGACTATGTATCTTAATATTGTATGGCAGTCATGTTTTGAATTTTTTTATTTTAATAGATTCAAGGGATACAAGTGTTTTTTTGACACATTGTACAGTGATGAAGTCAAGGCTTTTAGCAAATGCATCCCCGAAGAGTGTACATTGTACACGACATGTAATCTTTCATTCCTCATCCCCTCCACCCTCCCCCTTCTAAGTCTACAAAGTCTTTTATACTACTCTGTCTGACCATGTTAGCCCATCACTTAAAAGGGTTTAAATGTATAAAATCATGTTTGACAGTTTGGGAGATACACCAATATATCTAAATGGACCACCTTCCAGAGTTAATGAAATCATATTGCCTGAAAATGCATGCTGTGAGCTGCTTAAGTCCCTTTTTATTCATTCCTGTAATGAACCTCAAATTAAAATAGAATATGACCATAACTCATCCCTGTTTCTGTGGCTCTTTTCGTGTTTCATTCCCCATGCCTGCAATACCCACCTCACACAATTTCTCTCTTAAATCTCACTCACTTCTCTTGACTCCCTGAAAGCTCGCCTTTCTAAGAAGTCTTTTCAGGGAGTAGGATTTCCCTTCTCTGGGCCACCTTATCCCTTTGTACTTCCACTTTTCCTTCATTTATTATAGCATTTACTATGTCATATTGGTTTTGTATTTATTTAATCATCTCTACCTTTCACATTATATTTCTTGATAAAAAACATCTCATTTATACTACCCTTTCACTTAGTGGATAGAAATGAGATCTATGGTAATAATCTGTGTACACTATGACATATATCTACTATTTATAACAGTGAAAAATTATAAACAATTAGACTACTTTTAAAATTAAAGGACAGTCATAATATTCTGAGACTATGACTGTTGCATAAGAGTGTTATATGATTGGCACATTTGTGTTCTATTGTTGCTGTAAGAAATTTCCACAAGGTTGGTGTCCTAAACAGTACAAATTTATTACTTTACAGATCTATGCATGAGTCCTGCGTGGGTCTTGCTGGGTTAAAATCAATGTCTGCAGGGCTGTGTTGCTTTCTGGCGGCTCTGGGGGAAAATGTGTTGTAAATGCCTGTCCCAACTTTTAGAGGCTGCCCATGTTCTTAAACTTGTGTCACCTGCTTCCTTTTCAAAGTGATTATTGTGGCATCTCTGTGCACATAGTGAAGTCTCCGTCAGACTACAACCAGGGAAGGTCCTATCTTTTAATGATTCATGCAATTAAATTGGACTTGGATAGTTCAGGGTAATTATCCTATCTCAATGTTCTTAATCTTAATCACAGCATGTAAAGGAAAATATCCACAGGTTCCTGGATTGGGGAGTAGACATCTTTGGGAGGCTATTATTTTGTCTGCCACACTTAGATTTACCCACAGTATATCAATTGAAAAAAAATCAGCTAACAAAAAAGTACTAGTAAAATAAAAATGACACATACAGTATTTTTAAAAACCTGAAGAAATTATTTAAAAAATTGTAGGGGCACTTATTATGTTAAAGTTGGATGATGATAAAATGAATAAATAGACTCTGTCCTCATGAAGCTTTCGGTTTAGTTGGGCAGAGTGTGAACCATAAATCAAACAAATGCATACTGTAATTACAAGTAGTGAAAAGTGCTATAAAGAAATACACAGCTACTTAAGGGCATGGAGAATGCTGTATCTGAGAGAGCCCTAATTCAAATAGGTACTTAGATAAGGTCTCCATGATAAACTGAAATTAAAGGAGAAAACCAAATAAAGTCATCAGATGAACCCTGAAAAGATGTGAATAAAAATATTGTGCAAGAGGTATTCTGTTAAGGTTTTAAAAAGAAGAAAAGACATAGTATTTTTAAGGAAGCACCCAAAATGCAGTATGCCTGAGCAGGGTGAGTGAGGGGAAGAGATCAATTTTGGACATGTCAAATTTGAGATGTGCATTATAAATGCACATAAAAATGTCAGATCCAAATTTGATGTAGCTAGTGTAGACTTCCAGGGAGAGTCAGGGATGAGATGGAGACAGTGCCCATCAAATGGTTAATGGTTCAATCACCGGCACTTAGTATGGGGGAGCCAAAAATTGATGCTCAGCTGAGGCAACAATAAAATAAAAGAAAAAACAGGAGAATGTCCTGTCCAGGAAGCCACATAAAGAAGTGTCTCAAGAAGGAGGGGGTGATCAGTTTTATTTACATAGCTGATTAGGCAAGAAATGTAAATGAAAACAGGAGACTCTAAAAATAGATACGTGCACATGTTAAACAGATTAGTTTAACTTAGTGATTCATTTATTGGACCATTGATTGATGTGGTAGACAAGGCTTTTTAATTCAGTATAGGTTCATTAATAGAATGGATACATTAGTAGAGAATGATTCATGATTTCTTTTTTCTTTAATTTCAGGATATTATAGGGGTACAAATATTTAGGTTGCGTATATTGCCCTAGCCCCACCCGAGTCAAAGCTTCAAGTGTGTCCATCCCCCAGACGGTGCACACAGCACCCATTAGGTGTGAATATACCCATCCACTCTTCCCCCTCCCATCTGCCTGACACCCGATGAATGTTATTACTATGTGTGCACTTGGGTGTTGATCAGTTAAAACCAGTTTGATGGTGAGTACGTGTGGTGCTTGTTTTTCCATTCTTGTGATACTTCACTTAGTGGAATGGGCTCCTGCTTAATAGTTTCCCATATGTTTCTGCTTAACCGTATAGGTAGATAATAGTCAATATGTGGAGAATAAAAGTAATACACAAACATCATAAGTAAAATTACAACAGAATTGTGACAGAAATTCAGAAGGTTTTTTTCCTTATGAATTATTGCATCACATTTTTGGTCAAAACTTTTGTATCAGAGTATGTTTTGTTAAATAAAAAGGAAAAGAAAAACATTAATTTAAATTTTATCATTGCAAAATTTATATTTTGCTTTCTTAAATTTTAACCCTACTCTTGGAATATTACTTTATCTAAAATTGTATTTCCCTGCATCTTCTATTTTATGCGTTCAGCATTGTATCCCATATTTATACTTTTCTTCCATAAATTCTGTCTCATAATACTTAGCAATTATTTCATGTAAAATTCCCTTATCTAATGTACTGTATTATTAACTATTCTTAAAAACATTGATCAACTTTGGTACTTCTGCCTAAGCACATAAGAAAGGACTTTGTGCATATGTGGAGACTAAATATACATATATACATGGATACATTTCTTAAAACTTTGATATCAAATTCCCAGTTGAAGAATAGCATCATGTAATATTGACAAGAAAGAAAAAATCCAGCTGTGTAATATTATTAAGTAGATAAATTACTGATAGTGTTTAGTTCCAGTGGTCTGAATTTACACAAACTGCTCTCACATCTTAGGCAGTGCAATGAGAAAGAGTCAGGAATTGCATTTTCTAGGCTTTAAGTTGACCTAATCTTTTGGTTGTTTTTTTCTTTTTCTCAATCTCTTTGTTGAGAAATATTGCCTAAGAACTTTCAATAATGAATAATTATTAACTGTTGTTTTTTAATGTGCTATTGAGCCAAACACTGGAAGAAAGAAATATTTACATTTTATAGTTTTCATTTTCATATGCCTGCATATTTTTGATGTTTCTAATATCACTTATTGGAACACCTACCCCTCTGAACCAATCTCAAAATAATGGATAGAATATATCCACTAACATTTAGAACATACTACATATGGAAAATTAAACTAGAAATATTTTAGTACTTATCTAATTAAATTCTCACTACAATGCAAGGTAGCTACTGTTAGCCCCATTCACAATGAGGAATCAATATTTTAGTTTTAAATTAGTTGTCTAAGCTCAAACAGATATTGAACTTTTTTCCTACTGTATACGCTGTTTCTGAAGGCATCATGCACAGGTGAGGAAATATATTCAAATGCAGGACTGCTCCACTGTGTTACATAACAATGCTTAAATAGTCTTAGAAATCTGGTATCAATTGATGATTAGCAAATGTCAATTTATCCTTGAGATTTTTTCCTTAAATAATTTAACTTCTAGTATTCTGGTTACTAGAATCATGTCATTATTTTAGAATAAGTGATGCTTGTTCAGAAAAGTATTTTTAGTGTCAACAAGCAGCATATAACATGTTTAGTATTTACTTTATATTACCTTTAATTTAGAGGTTAAAAATTTATCCTTCAAACAGAATGTCTAGTTTTCTGCATATTTTTTGTAATATTGAAATCTTAACATGGAAATGGTAATGTTAAACAATATTTTTGAAAATTCTAAAAGTATAGTGGGAATCATGATTTCCTAAAAGGAAAATTAGTTATGTTGGTTAGATTATCGTATAATTTCCCACAGGATCTCTATATCAGGATTCATTTTATTATAACTGAGAAAAAGTTGCATGTATTTCCTTTAAATTTAAAGTAATGCTGAATGCAGCAATACCATAAGGCAAAGCGTGAGCAAAGACATCTGCTAATCGTGCCGTGAATAGTTATGAACTGTGTTGCTCAAATGGCTTTGCTTGCAAAGCACAACTTCCTAATTTATTATTACAGCAAATGGAAGACTTACTTTTCACATTTTTGCAGTTGCATTTAAATATTTCCATAATTTCAAATGTAATCACATCTATGCGACAAATTTTATTACAGAACATAAGAAGGAACTGCGAATGTTCTCGTGATGGATAGACAGCTCTTCCGTCAGCAGTTTTGTCTCAATCTTTTCTTGCTATTTAAAAATTAATTTTAAATAATATTTTATTTTACTAATTTTAGGCAATCTGATTTTATATGACAACTAATGTGATTATAAAATAAATAAAACTGAAAAATTATAGATGTTCTCTTTTAGAGCCCTAGAACTATATCTCCTATATTTTCACATTTTCAGTAGCTGCAAGAATTTTTATACAAAATAATTGAAACTTTAAGCTATTAAAATATTTTCCTGATTAAAATGTATGAAAAGAGCTTATCTATAAATCAGAGATATATGAACATAGTAATTTTCCTTACAGAACAGAATATAAAAGACATATTACTATTTGTGAAACTTTAACTTTTCACATAGGTTACTTTATCTATTACTTCCAATCACACATCTAAAGGTAGTGATGGTAATTTGACATGTATGCATATGTATTTATCTTTGAATCAAATAAAATAACTAACACTAAATATACAAATCATTACTTCCCAGTCAAATATTAGTGTTTACCTAAAACATGCTATTTTGAGGTTAAGTAAAGTTTTGTAGAACGAATCACTAAGTTATTTTGTATGTGAAATTGTAAAAATAACTATATTATTTAACAACTCATTTAAGCAGATGTGTCCTTTAATTGTTAAGTATAAAAAATAAGATACAGTAATTTTTAAAAAATTGGTTCTTTTACAAACAGACCATGAGAGGGAAGGAAAAGCCATACCTGAGAAGCTGAAAAACTCTACTTTGTTTTAATCTTGAGTATTAGTCCTGGGAGTGAGGGAGAGACATATTATGAAGGTTCATTGGTTCACACAACTGGGGAAGCTGAGAAGTTCCATGATCTGCCATTTGCAAGCTGAAAACCCAGGAATACTGATAATGTGATTCTGCTGATAGTTTCTGAAAGAAACCCCTCTAAGATAAAACATAATTAAAATAAATTAAGACATAATGTGAAAATTGCCCTATTATCACTATGAAACTTATTTCAGTATTTCATTTATGGAATAGTAATAGCTAGAAATGCTCATTTAGTCAATTAGGCATACATTTTTAAGAATATCTTTAAAAAGTCATTCCAAGCCTGCTGAAATGTTTTCATAAATACACACATTCCTATGACATCGATTAAAACAAAATTTAAAGTTAATGGAAATTTTACTTGTAATGTATCTTTCATTTTGCCCAGCCTGGAGGATACCTTAAGCAAAGATCTTGGTATCTTTAAGAAATATCAATAAATAACTATATTCAGGGGAGGAGATAATGGAAGTACTTCTGTCTTATTAAAAATACCAAATCTGGACATACGGTTTCTTTCTCAAAGATGAGAAGACCAAAAAATGCCCAACATTGATAATCAAATAATCTGTGCCTGTCAGGCTGTGGTCACTTCATCAATATTTAGCAACAAGATACAGAACATATTGATATTTGAATGTTTTGCCTTTCTGAAGATTTATTATATAGAAAAGTTTGATATGATTTAAAAGGCACAGTTAGGTTAATATTTTGATTGATACAACAATGCTGTTTGCTTTAATTTTTCTTTTCTATTCTTTTGTATTCTGAGACATAGTGTAGAATTTTCAAAATATAAAGGATAGCACTGTGACTGTAACAAATTTTTCTTCCTTTTGGCATATAAATTTAAGGTAACAGATGTAATCAGTTCCGGTACTATACTATGATAGAATTCATATGTGTGGAAATAAATTTAAATAAGTCATAATAACATTGCAATTTGAAGTAGATAACTTCACAAAATGCTCTAACAAAATATCTAGTAATGGGTATTATAATAAAGTATTAATTAGCATCTTGAAACCTATTTAAAATTAAATTTTAAATGCATAGATTTTATGTTTTAAAATTTAATGGAATGTGGAATATAAAATAAGTTTCTAAAATGATTGACTCTTTAAATTGGTCAAAGACACCTTTTTTTTTTTTTTGACAGGATTCTTATAACTCACACTAGACTAGACTTGTATGTGCCCCAGCTTACACACTATAAATTGAGGATGCCTTCTGTTTTCATTTTCAATGAAAAATAGAAATAAAAAGGGAAAGTTCAATGAAAAACAAATTCACATATTTGAAGATGGTGATTTTACACTTTTCTCTCTACTTCTTGAGCTTTACTCTTTCTTCATCACTTATCTTCTATATCTTCAATTTTTGCACCTGATAATAATACTCAGTGCCAGTAAGAGCCCTTAAAATGTCAAATTCTTGCAGTTTGCCACCGTGATCATAATTCATATTATTATATAAATAGCTTCTGTAAAAGGGTTGGAAGCCTGGCTGTTTCTGAAATTAGGCCAATATCATACTTTCTTGAGAGAGTTTTTACTGTGATAAAAATTGAATCATAATCATACTTCCCCCCAAACCAGTATGTGTAATGTTTAATATGCCTGCAAATAGTAAAATCCAGGTATTGGTGTCTTGGTTTATTCATACTCTTTGTGGCAGATTTTTCTTAAGGAATAGCCATGATTCTGCCATCAAAGCTTAGCTCTATTGCAACCATAGGCTTGTTTGTAAATAATAAAGCCATTTATTCTAATGGTATACATAATAAATATATCCTCCTATTTATTTATTTAATTTCTTTATTTATTTTTATTTCAGAATATTATGGGGATACAAACATTTTGGTTACATATAATACCTTTGCCTAGCTCAAGCCAGGGCTACAAGTGTGCCTTCCCCCATACAGTGTACTCTGCATCCATTAGTTGTGATTTTATCCACCCCCAACACCCTTTCCCACCTGACCGGCACCCAGTGAATGTTACTACCATGTGAGCACCTCAGTGTTGATCAATTAGTACCAATTTGATGGCAAGTACATGTGGTGCTTGTTTTTCCATCCTTGTGATACCTCATTTTAAAGATGGGCTCAGTCTCTATCCAGGCTAATACAAGAGGTGCTAGTTCACCATTGTTTTTTGTGGTTGAGTAGTATTCCATGGTGTACATATTTCACATTTTATTAATCCACTCATTAATTGGCACTAGGGTGGTTTCCACATCTTTGCAATTGTGAATTGTGCTGCTATACACATTGGAGTGCAGATGTCTTTTTTATAGAATGTCTTTTGTTCTTTTGGGTAGATGCCCAGTAGTGGGATTAAAGTTTAGACTTTTCTAGCCTCCTTAAGGCTAGAAAAGAAATAAGATCTTTATTATTAAATGTATTAAGAAATAAGATCTATGTTAAGATCTTAGAAAGAAATAAGATCTTCATTATGTTTCTCAGTAAGTCCTGAGCTGCAGTGATATTCTTTCTTCTTGAGAGTAGATACTACTTCAGCAGGGGAAAAGGGGAAAAAAGAAAATTTGTTTGCTATTGTTCTTTAATGACTTAGGAATATTTTAAATAAAGAAGAGCAAATACCAGAGTAACTAAACAGCTAATATATTACGTACTTTTCTTGTTTCCTGAAGTCAAACACATGGTAAATACTGGACAATACTAAGAAAATTTAGACCTAAGCAAGTGATTAATGAAAAGAGCATAGCAACAAAACTTAATGCAAGTGAAAGCTTTCTCTTAGTGATGTGTTCACAGGTTACAAACTACAGATAACTGAAACAAATATTCTTGCTTGCTAACAAATTGAAAGCAAGAAACCTTCATTTTCCTTTATTTGCTTTCTTTTATTTGGTATCTTTTTACTACATGCCATTAAGATTAGATTTTATCGGGATGACAATTTCATTATAGACCAAGGTTACTATAGATTTTAAATTCTGAGACTACTGACATTTTTTTCTGTTTATTAAGGTATAATTCACATACTTGTGAACTCATGTACTTGTGAAGCACTTACTTGTAACATCTCATTTAATCTCCATTAAATAAGTGCTAATAACAGTCCCACTTTACAGTTGAGAAACTCAGGCTTAGTAAATTTAAGTAATTTGTTGATGATCTAAACAATGGGAATTGACCTACTGAATCTAATTCTGTTTGAATCTAGACTCTAATCTCCATTCTATGATTCTCTGTTTTCTTAAATGTTTCTATATCTTGCTGAATTTATTTTATACATAATTATAAGAAAGAAAACAGAATATATCAAAATAAAACTATTGTTATCTCTGGTCTGACTGGAGTGATTAAAGGCCATCTTTGGTTTTTATTTATCCTTTGTGCATTTAAAGCATTTCATACAATATTTTTATAGTAAGTTAAATGTTCCAAATCCCACTGAATGCAATGTTGAAATGATTAAGGGAATTAAATGTTTCACTACTATGAACAAAAATCAAAAATTCCATACTTCATTGAGCAGCACTTAAAAATAGTCACCAAATTGCACATTGCTTTCTCTCAGAACCTCATTTCCGATTAAAGTCATTTCGTAAAATTTCATCCTGAGTTCACTGATGCCAACTATTACAGAAATTTAGTCAGATCATCAAAAGGAAATTCATCAAAATTTTGTCAGAATGAATGGAGTGTTAAAAATGGGATTTGAAGGTGGAAGAGGAACATAAAAAAGCTATAAATCATGTTTAATTTAGATAAAGGAAGAAGATAGAGGAACTGAGAAGAGTAGGTATAGAGAGGTATTAAAAGAAAGATAATAAAATAAGGAAAAAAGTCTACTTTGGTTATGGATTTGAACAAACCAACTCTAAAGATTAACTATTATATAATGAGGGAAATTTAAAATTGAACAAGTGTGTATTAATTATATTAAGGGCTTATTTTTATATAGATGTGATAATTTTCTTTAATGATGTTTACTTATAGGTAAAATGATATAATATTGAAGACTTACTTTAAAATAATCCATTGGTTTTGGAGTATAGCTGATACAAGAATGTTTGAATGTTATAATTATGCTTACATATGTTTATCAATTTCCTTAATAAGTTAAAGAAATAATGACAAAAAATACAATATTATAATTAATAGTTAACGTTTATGAAAGAGGAAAACTTTACATTAATGGGAAGAATGAAGGTGACCTTGTGGCTTGTTCTGTGCTCTAAGAAATTCTTCATTCTCCTATTGGGTATTTTTGGGCAAGTCACGGACCTTCTCTCTGCTTTAATTTTCCCATCTATAAAAAGTGGTTCATTCTTTGAGAGCATAATGTGAAAGTATTAAGTGAAAAGAATACTTTTGAAGTGTATACAGCAGTGAGCAACATATATAAAGAACTTCATACATATAAGCTGTTACTTCCATGAATGATGGCTAAAATAAATATTAACTATAGCTGTATTTATAGTTTATGAGAATCAAAGAAGATATTTGGGTCAGATTTTATTTATTCTATAAATGCAGTTTAATTGAATGATTCTGTATTTGAACTGTTACTATTCCACAGATACTGAGCTAAGCCTGGATTCAGAAAAGAAAAACAAAACAAGACACAGTCCACGTCTTCCCTACTTCAAGAACCTTAGGATCTGGAGGTAAGGAGGAAAGATAACCAGAAAGATGGAGAAAGAGGTAATTTAAAAACACAAAGAAATGATGAGTGTTTAAAGCGATGGATATGGTAATTACCCTGATTTGATCATTATACACTGTATGCGTGTATTGAAACATGACACTGTTTCCCATAAAAGTGTAAAATTATTATGTGTAAATTATAAATAAAAATTAATTTAATAAAAGATACATAAAGAAACAAAGGCACAAACAGTTTAAGTGACTTTCCCACATTGAATAACTCATTGGTGTCAAGGATAAGAATCCAAGTTTCCTATATTCAGATTTCCCAATCATCAGCCCTTTCTCCCTTTTATGCATTATACTGTCCCCCACTCTATTTTTTCAAAAAGCAGGTTGGAATGGACAGAAGAAAAATCTTCCCAAACTACCATAAATGGCTATTTATATACATTCTTCCAAATAAATTCGATATTTGATGTTGGGGGCTCAGTTTTTTGTTCCCACTATTGACTTTATTGTTTGCATAATATTAAATATTTGGCCTTAAGTACATACATGGTAAGTATTTCTTAGGTGATTTGAATAAATAAATAAACAAGGTGTCTATATTTCACTAGAAATTGTTGGAATAATTAATTGTTGATATGTTAATGCACAGAAACATCAATCCTCTGTGGTTTTATGTTTTCTTCATGAGATAAAAATAATATGCATTGAAAAGTTATTAAGATGATAATACAAGGATAGTAATTAGCCAGTTTGTAATATTTTGTTAAAAATTGAGCTATTTAGGCTCATGAACATAACCTTATAATTCATGAAACACTCAATATCTGAAATATGCTTAATATTTTAAATTATATACATAAAATAGATCATTTTTCTGTATATATTCTTGAGCATTTTAATCCATCTCACAGATAAGAAAGAGAATTATTACTATGGCTAGCACTTAAGTCAATAATAATCACATTTATTTGTCTTAATTATAGAGGTGGGGGTATGAAATACTTTACAGTTAATTATTCAAATCTTTACATAAAGAGATGCATTTTTACTTTTAGAAGTTTCAGTTTTGAACAGAGATCAGAACTGATGTATTGAGAGGTTTCTAGAAGGTGCATTCATTTATAAATTAGAGATGCCGATCATATCCAAACATGAATTTTGAATAATATTTTGTTTTTTACTGTGATATGTTTTCTTAACTTACGTATGTGCCTAACTCTTTTCTGTATGCTTATAATTTTTGCTTTTTTTTAACTTTGAGTCTGAATTTTTATTGAACACTTCATAAAGAACTATCATGAGCCAAAACTATTCTTGCTTTTATATATGTACAAAGAACCCATAAGAATGATTTCTTAGAAAAAATATAGTAGATAATACAGGCTTGATTTGTGTTTATGGGGAGAAGTTGGAAAGGAAGAGATGTGGGGGATATTTCTGAGGATTCTGCAACCCTGTCTGATCAGGCTGACAACTCTAACCTTCCATTTGTGCAGAGTAAGAAGGTTTCTACTTGTTTGCAGATCACTGAGCGATTAATGGTACCGTTTTCCTTGGGAAGCCCATTTGCAGATCGGTGTTTGTTGGCAGAGTCAAAACTTGGGAAGACATAATGACAATAACCTAATTGTCTCTAATAATAGATAAAGCCTACAAACAATGACTGTGACCCTAGAAAGTCAGGAAATTGTGTTTGTTCCACAAACAAGCACTAAGTTTATTATCTATGAAACTGTCAAGGATACATGAACTTAAAGATATTTGTTCTTTGATTATAACTATTTAAATATATTCCTTTATTAACTTGCTTTTTATGTAAGGATAATTATTGAAATCCTATATGTTAAATAATTTATTAAATAACTGTTTCAGAACAATTTGAGAAATAAATTCTATAACCATTCAAATAATGAAAATTAAATGTTATTGAAATACATGTTTGCATAAAGAAAGATTCATAGGTTTTAAGAAATTAAAAAATCTTACATTTTCAGTTGTTATTTGTTATTATACTTACTGATAACAACCTCTCTTTCCTGCTAAAGCATGAAGATTCAAGTAGGTTTACTGTAAGGGGATAGTGAAAATTCTTCATCCATAACATTCTCCTATTGCATTGTTTTTTCATCCATAGTGCAACCCTTTATGGGTCTCTGTTCTATCCCGATGGCTGTCAAAATGATTGATGAAATTGTTGCTTGAAAAATATTTAGAAGTTTGAATCCCAGCGTTTGTGGACAGAAGGGCAGTGAACAAAAAGCCTGTGAATATGACCACGGTATACTCTTGTTGGGTGAAAAAGACTAGCATTCATATAAAGGATATATTAAGCAAAGTATTAGTCAAAAGGTATTTTTAGCAGAAGATTTGTTTTAACTTGGCATGGGTTTGACTGTTGCATGACGGGTCACAGTGGAATCCCTTACGTGTGCTCTTTCCAGAGACATTTAAAGGTCACACAAAGGTTTCTTAAATGATCAAAGTTAACCCTACCATTAAGGTGTTCCATTTTTACTACAAAGTAAGATTTAAATTTATATAAACCTCAGTTACTAGTAGTACCACATCAGTTATCTTTTTACATTGTCTTCCTTCTCTTTTCCTAGAACTCATATATACAGATAAAACATTGATTTTCTTGTAACCTATCCATTGTCAGCTTGTAGTAATAAAATTAATGGGCTATGGAGCAAGATAAAGTAAGATTCAAATCTTCCTTGTGCCATATACCAATGAGTCTTTCTTTGCTTTTATTTAATAGGGGCCAATAATAATGTGTGTCCTATCATTCCTGAGAATTTCAATGTAATAAGTCATTAAGTAGATCATGAAGACTTAACAGATATTATTTGTTTCACTTTCATTTTAGTCCAAGATACAATAAATTTGAAGAAAAATGCAAGTGATACTTTGTCCAAATTGTTAAGAAGCAACAATAGCATATTACCAGCAAATGTAGTTTGACAAAATAATCTTTAAAACAATAGCTGTTCTATAAATTGGCACCAATCATGACCAATTGACCCCCCCCCAAAAAAATAAGAATAAGGTACATGATAATCTAATCAAAAAAATAAGAAAAAAAATAGTTCTAACAGCAAAAAAGAAGTTTAAAAAATAGATCCCTCATATTTAAAAGAAAAAAACTGATTTAAAAACAAGTAAATCAAAGACTACCACTCAATCTTCATTTTGTTAATTTAGAATTATTAATTTAGAAGTTAAATATTGCACAATAAATTAGCACCCTTGACATCTACTAACTTTTTCCCTGATTGCTTTTCTTTTTCTCATTTTGTTTATGTGCATTAGAATTATTAACATGTGAACACCAGAATATAAGTGGCCGGAGGGCAGGGACTTTTGTCTCTTTGTTTACAACTCTGTCTCAAGTGCCTGGATCAGTGCTTGATAAGTAATAGAGTCCCATAAAATATTTCTTAACATTGTTAAGAAAGAAATGAAGTTCTCACCACAAAAAAAAAAAAATGATGAATGTAAGAGGAGATGGATTTACAAAATACCTGATCTGATTATTACACATCGTATACATGTATCGAAACATCACACACTGTCCCATAAACATACAATTATTGTGTGCCAAGTAAAAATAAATTTAAAAAAGAAATAAGTGAAGGAAAGAATAAATAAGTGAATGAACAAATCAGATACAACCCTCACTTTTAAGTCTAACACTCACATAGTTGTCAAGGGTACAGAAATAGATATTATTATTAACACTCTTTCACGGATGAGGAAACGGAGCCATAAAAGTTTAATAATCTTCACAAAAATCGCATGACAGTTAAGTGATTAAGACAAAATAGAAATCCAAGCCATAAGACTCAAGTGTTATTGCTTTATTCTATTGTTTTCCAATTACTGGGGCAATCCTAGATGTATCAATCATACTTTATTGCCGCCTTGGTTTTTTTTCTAATTTCAGCTTTATATGAAATCAGTATTTCAAAGAGATACTTGTATTTCCACATTCATTTCAGTATTATTCACAGTGGCCAAGGTAGGACTCAGCCTCAATGCCTATCAATGGATGAAAGAATAGAGAAAATCCCTACACACACACACACACACACACACACACACACAAAATGAAATACTAATCAGCCTTAATAAAGAAAATATCCTGTCGTTTGTGACAATGGATGAACCTAGAGGACATTATATTAGCATTAAGTGAAATAAGCTAGGTTCAAGAGGACAAATACCACAGGAATTTCATATATGTGGAATCTAAAAAAGGTGAAGTGGAGAGTAAAATGGTGATTACCACATGCTTGGGGTTGTGGGGATTCGGAGATGTTGGTCAAAAGATACAAAGTTTCAGTTAGAAAGAATAAGTTCAAGAGATCTGTTATACACCATGGTGACTACAGTCAAAAACAATATATTGTATACTTAATAATTGCTAAGAGAGTAGATTTTAAGTGTTTCATCCCAAAACATTGACGTGAGGTAATACATATGCTAAATAGCTTCATTTAGCTATCCCAAAATATGCATCTATCAAACATCATGTTTTATACCATAAATATATATAACTTTTATTTGCCAATTAAGAAATAAATTTTTAAAATAAATAAATAAATGGAAAGACCAAAATAAGCCACAATCTAAATATCATTATCCTGTGTGTACATTCATAGTTAAACCAATCAAGATTCTGCGAGTGTGTGCCTACATAAGTGTGTGTGTGTCTACACACCCAATGTGCTTTAACTCTCAATTATATTTTTTTAAATATTATTAACTAGTAAGGTTATAGAAAGAATAGAATAATCATTTATAGGGGTTGGTAAATTTGGGGAACAGGGCAGGAATGTTAGTGTAAGAAAAAATATTAAGGATAGAGCAGATCAGTGGCCTTAGGGGAAAAGCTATTGCAACATACACTACAGGGAACCTTTATCTGAGAGAAAAATACTTTAGATTTATGAACAGCAACAACTCAGAGAGCCATGATATAAATAATTAAAAATAAATAAGTGAATTTTAACGTGGCTTAATAGTTCTGATTGATCTTTCAGAGCTTCTGTTGACAATACATCAAGAATCAATTTAAAATCCAGTTTAAAACAAAGTTTATAATCCTCATTTAATAGATTTTGATATCTCAGATAATACGCTTATATAAGAATGATGAAAATGTGCCTCATCTCTGCATAATCAATAAAACTTCTCTTTAAAATAAGTTTGGTTCAGTCTTCTCAGCAGACTTAACAGTGCTATCTGCAGAATTCTCAATTAAACCATCTGCCATTATTTATATATATAGGTTCATTAGACATTTCTTACTTTATCCCATTAGCACTGATGTCATCAAATCAAACCAAATGTTCACCATGTAACAATTAATTAAATACAAATATATATACATATATATTTCAAAACTCTAGTAGAGGTGGAATAAAATAAAGTGTTAAAATGTTATTTTAAAAATATGCATATGTGTGTATTAAGATGATGACAACATTCTATAATGACTGAATTTAAAAGAGAAGGAGAATCAATTATTGAAATCAGGTAAATAAAGTAGAATAACAACCTCTATTAGCCTTATTATATTAAAGCAATTTATTTTAATATTATGATATTGAATTTTTTGTGGTTTTATTTTATTTTCAAATATTAGCAAAATGGTTAACTTTTGGAATTAATTGTTAATTCCCTTTAAGAGTTTATGAATCATTAATACATGCATATGCTGTTTCTATGAAACATTTTGAACTTAATTATTTTAGTTAATATTCACTTTTCTCACCATTATAAATTATAGTAATATAGTCCATATTGCAGATGGACTGGACTGTATACAGATTTATATAAATGTTAAGATATATGACTGGTTTCTCTATTTTAAAAATTTTGTTACCTTCAAGAAAATTCTGCAATTTATATAACAAAAGAAATTTAGAGTTCAACTTTCGTAAATTAAAGTTTCTTTGAAACCTTTATGTTTTTGGTAAATTTCCACCTCTTAATGACTTTAATAAAAAATGCATGTGTTCTCGAAACATGCTAATCATAACGCTCACTATATATCATTGAAATAAATAATAACTCAGTAAACTTATAGATATTTGGGGCTCAACATTTAATCAACAATCTCTTTTTTTTTATTGAGCAGAAGGTACAGAGATTCCCCATATCCCATATGCCACATACGCACAGCATCTCCCTCTAACAGAATTCTATACCTGAGTAGTACTTTTGTAACAATCAACAAACCTATATTGACACAGCAGGGTCACCCAAAATCCAGTTTGCATTAGGATTCAACCTTGGTGTTGTAAATTCCATGGATTTGGGCAAATGTGTAATACTGTGTATCCATGATTATAGTATCATACAGAGTACTTTCCCTGCCCTTAAAGCCCTCTGTGCTCTGCCTACTGTCTCCCCCTTAACTTCGGGCAATCATTGACATTTTTATTGTCTACACAGTTTTGCCTTTTCCATAACGTCTTATAGTTAGAATTTTATAGTACGTAGTCTTTTCAGACTGGCTTTTCTCACTTAGTTATTTGTATTTAAGGTCTCTTCATTTCTCTTTACTTCCTCACAAAAGCTTATTTCTTTTTAGTATTGAATACCATTTCGTCATCTGGATATGCCACAGTTTGTTCACACATTCTCCTACTGAAGAGCGTCTTGGTTGCTCCCAAATTTTAACAATTATAAATAAATGTGCTATAAATATCTGTGTGCAGATTTTTGTGTGCACAAAAGTTTTCAGCTCGTTTGGGTAGATACAAAGGAACACAACTCTTTGATCATATGGTAATAATCTGTTTGGTTTTATAAAAAACTGGAAAACTTTCTTGCAAAGTGGCTTTACCATTTTGTATTCCCATTATCAGGGAACGAGAGTTCCTGCTGTTCCACATCCTCACCGGCATTAGGTGGTGTTTTGGATTTTGGCCATTCTCACAGTAAGTTTAGGTGCTTTGCCCGCTCGATAATTGGGTTGTTTTATAATTGTTGCAGTTTAAGAGCTCTTTGTATATTTTGGATAATAGCCCTTAATCAGTTGTATATTTTCCAAATATGTGCTGTATTTTCTCCCAGTGTAAGGACTGTATTCTCATTCATTTGACACTGTCTTTTTCAGAACAGAAGTTGTTAATTTTTTTTGAAATCTAGCCTACCAATTATTTCTTTCACGGATCTTGCCTTTGGTATTGTATCTATTCCTTAGGTTTGCTGAGAGTTTTTTTTTTTTTTTAATCATGAAAACATTGGAACAAGTATCTTTTGAAGTTAAGGATGAAGACATTAAATTAATTTGAATCCATGAGTTCCCCAAAATTCTTCAAGATTATCCAGGAGTATTTGTCCTTCACTTTGAAGAACAAGGGTCTACAGTTGCCAGACAATGGCAGAACAAGGAGAGAGGAGAAATGTTGGAAGGTTGAATTTCCATAACTTGGTAGAGTAAAGATGCATTTAGTTTTCTCTTAACTAAGTAGACTTTGCAGAAGAGAGCCAAGTTTAAGTCATCCTAAAGTTTTCTTCATGTGTTGGTATCTTGGGATACCATATTCTCAGCAGACAGAGAATATTGTTTTTTTCTGATGCAATTGCTGAGGAGGATAAATCCCAATCAGTCCGGCAAAACTGGATAAACTGCAGTTGGAAGAATACTTCAAGACCCTCCGTGAGAAAGCTCTAACATTCAGCCATCTGTCATCCATAGAAGGCAGAAGGCAGATCCAGCAACATTAATCTTTTAATAATTTCTTATTTTCTTTTAACTCATTCTCATTCCCATTTCTTTTAACCCATTTTCATTATCTTCTCTGACTATTGAGAAGCCAGAATGCAGATCAAGTGGGATAGGTAAACTGGAGCTTTTGGGGGGAAAAAAGCTAAGTGCACTTCATTCCCATTGAGGTGTAACGCAAGCCTGAGCCTGGGGTAACAGAGAGACATTGAGTGGGGTATGACATGTCCTTGTGCTCTCAGTTGTACAAAATAATTTAATGTCTAGTAACTAGACTATTTTAATATCTGAAAGGAAAAGAAAGTTACAAGATATATCAGAGATACTGCTATATGATAAGGATGGGAGATCCAGCAAAGCGTGTCTGGAGCAGCGACTTAAAGAAAGCTGTCTCCTCTCTGTACACCATAGATCACAGTCCATGCAATATCACTGTTTTATAGGTATGCCACTTAATTATTTATTCATGTCAAAATATTGAATGTGTTAAATGGTGCTGACATCCTTCAGACAGTTGATGTCAGAGATACATCAGATTTGTACCCTGTATATGTAGGAGATGCAGTTTAGTGGAGGAGACATGATAAACACAAGGCATGATATACCCTATGACACACTTGGAGAAGCTACAAAGGGTTCCTGTGGTGTTTAGAATTCCTTTGGTGTTCTTTTCCTTTTACATCATCTTTTACATATAAAAAGGAATAAACATCTACACTGTCAAAGGAAATCTTGCAAATCAAGGAGAAAAAAGAAAAACACAAGATAAAAATTATCAAGGCATAAATCATTTTCAATTGGCAGAGGAAAGCGGGATGCCTATGAAAAATAAGAAGATATTTATCTACATACTCATCACTTGTAGTAGAAATAATAATTAAAACAGCAGTGAGATAGCTATTTGTATTCGGTAGACAAGCAAAGTTTCAAAGCTGGATAACACCAAATGTTGGTGATGATGTAGAATAATGGGAACCTTCACACAATGTCTTTGTAACAAAATATTTTCCAGAGCTAAGTTTGGGCCCAAATCACCAACCAGGATAACTTTCTAAAATTACTCAATTCAACTCTTATTTCCTTAATTCTTAATGGAATTCAGGAATCTCAATTTGTGAATGACCCCAAGTGACTTACATGTGCATCAGGGACTGGGAGTCATTAACTTTCTTTAATCACAGGTAAGTATATAACCAAGGATAGAATTAAGCATGGAACAGATAAAATGAGACTGGAAAAGAAAAATAAAACACTGTATATAATTAGTTTATTGAAAAAATAAAGCATCTGGAATTAGAAAAGAGGGTAATGCACAATAGTGTTCACCAATCATTTATGAATATTCTCAGCCATTATTCCCTTCCTGTTTTCTACTATTATTCTGAGACACTTAAGTCTATTTATAATCTGTATTAGTAATATTATGACATTTGCCTTTAGGCATATATGTATTCAAATATCTTCATTGTAGTTTTTTAAAACTCCAATAATTTTTTTAAATCCCTGAACATTTACATTCATAATCTTCAACATTTTTCTAATAATATATCTGTGACATAATTGCTATTTCTGTGTGTATTATTTTCTCCAAAGACAGCAAATACTTGAAGAACATAAAATTATTCCTGTTGCATTAAGATAAAGATGATGAAAATCTACCTTTTCCAAATAGAGGCTCTTGATATTTGCTTTCTCTGACCTCTAATTATCTTGATAGTGGGAAGTCAATATCCATTCTAGCATATTCAAGAAATAGTCTTTTTTTTTTTTACTTTCTGTTGAGACTTTAGAAATCAAAGACATTTTATTTTCAATTTTTCTGAGTTCTTTCAATCATCTCATTGAATATATTTTTGAATTGTTCCTTTTTTAGTAATGCATTCTGTTTTCGTGTTGAAGTAATTTTGGTATGTGAAAAAATTCCATCTCTGGTAAAATGTTCCAATAACAGACATTTTTAGATATATTATTTAGCTGTATTATTGTGCCAGCAGGGAGTCCTAAAAATGCTTACAGAAGATAAAAGTCAAGGAGGACACAGAAATGGATCTTAACCACGAAACTGCTTTCTAGCAGCCTTGATATTTTCTGACATTGTTTATAAGACTGATTTGTACTTTAGTCACTGTGATTTTACAGAAAATAAAATCAATAAATAACTCAAAAAGTTTTGCAACTCAGTAGATTTAGTTTCCTATCTTCTTGCCCTTGTTCTTCATTAAACTGCTTAAGCAGCCATGTATTTTTTTATTGCCTACCCAACTTCCCCATTTGATCAGTCCGTGGGTGCTGTTTTGTTGTGCTGGTGGTTGAAGAATAATCACTGGGAAGGTTTAAAAGTAGCTCACTAGTGGGGCTGTGGAAAGTATATGGGGCTTTGAATCAGGAGGTGATAGGTTTGCAGTTTGATTTTGCTATTCACTATGCTCGTGCCTTGACCAACATGGTGTATTTTTCAGAACTTCAGTTTTCTTGTCTGCACAGAAAAAATAACACGAATCAAAGGTAATTTGTATATAAAATTAAAGCACATATTATACAAACTCTGAAACGCTCTTCAAATATAAAGCACTATTTATCACACAGTAAATTATCACACAGGTTATCAAGACAGATACCTAGGAGTCTTCACTTTCAGTGAGCGTCCTCTTCAGTCCAGGCACAAGTCCTGGCTCACATGCTCACGTCAGCAGCTCACATTCCACAACTGTCTCACACCACACAGTGCTGCTCCTTTCCCTCTCCCTCTCTGCCCCTACGGAAATGCAGACGATAACATCAATGAGGATATGAACGTATTATAAAAAGGTCTCCTGAGAGAAAGAAAGAGCAACAGGGAGAGCAAGAGAGAGAAAAAAGACAGAGAGGATAGGGTTTAGAAGTTAAATTTGGTTTTAGATAAGGAAAGTACTAAACAATTAAAGTGTTTTATTAACTTCTTTTGTTAAACTATTTTTACTAAATTGTAAAACAAATAGCATATACATGTATATCAATGACACTCTATATATGATTGTTTCCTGAAGCAGGGAATTTAGAAATACATCACAATCATATCTTTTTACAGAAGTAAGTATGAAAGAACTCAAAACATTGTTCTGTTAAGGATAAGTTGCTTATAAAAACATCATAATAGAAGATGCGAATTCTAAATATTATTCTACCACTCACTTGTTCTGTGTGTTCTATGATTTGGGGCATTTATTTGTCTTCTTGGTCTCAGATTAGGAAAAATGGAGACATTAATCATTATAAAGTAACACTTTTATATAAAACTCTATTTTGTTTTCTGATAATTATGAACGGGAAGGAAAGATTAATATGGAGGTGAGCATTCTAAGAGAGTAGATTTTAAATGTTCTCACCACCAAAAAATGGTAAGTATGTGAAGTAAAGCATATGTCATTTAGCTCATTGTAGCAATTCCACAATGTATGCATATTTCAAAACATTATGTTGTACACTATAAATATACACAATTTTATATGTTAAGAAAATTAGTTGATTAATTTTTTGAAAAGAAGCTTGAAAAATATTGAAGTGGGTGGAGGAGTGCCATCATTGCTTTTTTTATTGGCCTTTATTATTATTTTTTTCTGGGCCTTAGTATTATAGAAACTGATAGCCTTTATTTTTTAGAGCAGTTTTTAGGTTCACAGCAAAACTGAACAGAAAGTGTAGAAAGGCTAGTAATTTGTGGAGGACTATTTTTAATCTTTGGATTAGTGACTTTCTCCATTCTGGACTATCTTATGCTTATTTTTAAATTTTGTTTTTGCATCTTCTATTATACTCTTTCTGGAACCTAGATTAAATGCATGTTAGATCTTTCTTTCTGTACTTAATTTCTTTTATAGTCTGTTTTTCTGACTCTCTGAGATACATTCTAGGTCACTTCTACAGATTAACTTTATGCTAATTAACTTCTTTAAATGAATATAATTAGCTGTAGATATCATCTGTTATGTACTAGGTTTTTAAATTTTGTGGCAAAGACAGTATCTGTAATATGCTGAAATAAAATAAAAAATAAATAAATTAAATACACTCACAGAAGGGCATTGTTGTGATAGGAAGTCGCAGGGATACATTTGTTTATTCCTGCTCTATGCAGAACTAAAGGTAAGGCAGGAAATTAGGCTACTCTTTTTTTTTTTTTAGTTAGTTTGTTTCTTGTCAATGCACTGATAATGCACACTTTCTGTGGTCCTACCTTTATACAGGTGTCTGTAATCTCACTTTCCTCTTGCAAGAAAAGAGGCTCTGCACAAGACATAATTTTCTTGGTTGGTTTGTTTTGTTTGTTTTTGCTTTTTTGTTTCCTATTACCAACATGAATTAGCACATGTATTGTCCAGTAAATAGCAAATCCAGCCCACTAGAATGGACTGATGACCCCACGTTTAATGCTGGCTTCAACAATTATTTACCTCTTTGGATTTACATAGTAATTTCTAGTCTGTGATGATTTGCCTCAGTTTCCCTGCTACTCATTTGTGGCTTTCTGTTCTTATGAACCAGTAGTATATCTCCAGCATCCTGTTGTGGAAATACACCAAGGTCATTACAGGTTGGATAAAAACAGGTAGTTATCTCAAAGGCTTTAAGGAGAAACTCAAATTAGAAAAGCAGATTGTGAGAAGAAAATGCATGCTCTCTAGTTCTAGTAGCTATCTTTTAAACGCGCACACACACACACACACACACACACACACCTGTTTTACCAGTTTGTCCCTAGTTTCTTTTTTTTCTGTATCAGTGTAAATGTTTAATGCTATTTATTATTCCTTTTTTGAAGCAAACTACTCCACTGTCATTGTTCTACTTGATTTTCCTTATGTTTTCTTCTTTAATATCTCTATAAATGTTTGTGATGACATTGAATTTATATAAACCTTTTTGCATAAATATGATGTACTATATTCACTGCCTCCGTAAACATAATGTATTTTTCATGTTAATTTCATTAACATCCTCTTTATTTTACTTCCCCCTTATATATGTTTCTGTGTATATCCAAATAAAGTTATGGGCAATGTAAATCAATTTATATGAGGAGATTCAATTAGACTTGAAAAGCAATTTATTTTAATTTGCATACTATAAATGGTAATAAGCACATATGTATGTGTGCATAGTTTTGTATAAATGTATCATGGAAATAGTTCCAAATCTATCCCTTTTGTTAATATGTGAAATAAACCTACCCATTTAGTATAGATTTTTAAAAATGTACACATTCCACATTAAATGTCTTGTTTATTAACAGACATTTCTCAAAAATTTAACTACTTTGCTTCTAAAAAGAGATATCTTTCAAATATACATATTTCAAGATAACTTTCTTGGTAAGGATTTTTTAAAATATGCTTTCACACACCAGAGCAGCATAAGTAGTAAAAAGTTAACTATAATCCTGCTCAAAATGGAAGGATTATTTAAAAGTAATATAATATATCATTTTCTGGATTCATATGGATTTTCATGAGAATGAAGTGCCTAAGGCGAAACATGTTTCTTTTGCCTTCAGAAAGTGAGACACCAAAGGAAGACACTATTTGCATATAAATGTATGACAACTCCCATCAATGAAAAATTTATGAATTTAGCTAAAATGAGAATACTTCTACAGTGTTTTCTACAGAAAAGTGTCTTCTCTATAGCTATCTATAAAGTTAGAATGAATTTGACTTAGCTTTAGAGACTACAGGTAGGAAATAGTGGACACTATTTGGTATGTGGCTTTCCTGTTCTCAAATTTCTGTTATTTTTGTTTGGCAAATGGGCAAAAAAATTGCTCAAAATATTGCAGTCTATTGCCTATGTTTTATTTATGATCTAAGGCTGAACTTATTTCAATTATTAAATTGAAATAATTAAGCCAATATTATATTTTTTTCCAAATGGCATTCAGTTATTCCAACACAATTAATTACAAAGTCCATACTGTTCCTTAAATTTTCATTTATATCAGCTTAAATGAATTTAATTAAATCAATTTAAATTTAAATCAATATCTGAATTATAAAAACTCTGTTGCATACATACGTATATCTAGTACAAGGTAGTGCACATTCTTTTAGGTATATAACTTTATAAACCATTTTAATCCTTTTGAGGGGAAATTTCTTTCGTCTCTTTACTCTTCCTCTTCTGAGGCATTCTATTTTTTTAATTTAAAAATATTAAGGGGGTATAAATGTTTTTGTTACAGAGATACCTTGTACAAAGATTAAATCAGGGTTTCTGGTGTACTATACATCAAATATAGCCCTTACAGGCAAGCTCAATTTCTGCTCAATTCAGGGGTGTTCCAGCTATTCTCTTGCATCAGGCAGGAAAAGGTGTAACTTTCTGCCTGCGCCACTGTCCTTATGGGCTCAAATTCAGCATCTGTGGCAGCTGGGCCACCTGTACTTAGTGGGGAGAGCCTCAAAGCGGAGGGGCAGTGCAGCAAGCCCATCATACTATGGGTTTAAGATCCAAAATGTGATGAGGCTGGAGAATATACTTTGTGTAAATCCAGATTCTAGATTTAGCTTCAACAATCTCAGGCACTTTCAACAATGAAAAAGTGTCTTGACATTTTCTTTTGGGGAATATAAGTGCTCTCTGTGGTCATAGGAATTTATAATTTCAAGAGCAGGTGCTGCAAAACAGAGATTGAACTGTTCTGTCTTCGAGACAGTTCTCAGTGAGAAAAGTGAAAATGAAGTAGTTTCAACCCAAGATGGTTTTCACATGTAAATATGTAAGAAGAGAAGTAGATATAGATTGAATAGAAATATATAAAGATGAACTTTGTAGAAATAAATGGCATTGGAATGCAAAACAATTATTGAGAGGGTTCCCAGATCTAAGCATAGTAAACTATGTGCTTTGTGAAATCCCTTTCAGTCTCATACATTAATGACTACACTTATAAATTCACATAAATGTGAATAATTTTGAGATGAAATTTTTAATCCTAGGGGATGGCTTTTGTGACTATTTCACTCACTTTTCAGACTGAATCCCAATTCCATAACATATTCATTATGTGGATGCGGGCTGAGGCTGATTAAAAAAACCTTAGTGCTTCTATTTCATTGTATGTTGTTCGAGAACAAAAGCATCAGCCTCTTATTGTTTTAATATGATTACAAAAGATAATCTATTTAAGGAGTTTAGAAAATGTCTCTCATATGTACTCAATAAGTGAGTTAGTATTATTACTAAATATATTATCCATGTTTATGACTATAAGCATGGGGTCAATCATACATAAATTCAGAATTTGGAATTGTCAGAAGCCCAGATGGTATGACTGTTTGCTTTGAGTTTGAGGTTTTTTTGTGATGTTAGATTTTTAGGCCTAAGCTTCTGAATTATACAGGTTTCAGATGTCTGATAATTATATGAAGTAAATTAAGTGGGTTAAAAATCTATTGTATTTTTTTCTAAGCATGTCATATATTTTCATGGCTTTGGTAGACAGGAAAAGGAAACAGAAAGTTTTCCAGTACCATTGTATCCCATTCTTGCTAAAATTCACACTTAAATGGCAAATGGAGAGGAAAGGAAAGGCAGAAGGAGCTCTGAAATATCAGTTTTAAAACAACTGCCCTCTGAAATTAATGTTTTCTCCAAATAAATGCTGGAGGATCTCTTTTCTTTGCTTAGAGCAAACATTTCTTCCTTATGTGTTTGCTACAATGAAATAATTTATCATCCTATAGAGAATCGAAGCTAAAACATACTGGACGAATAACTGGGTTATAAGATAAAATATATAAATAGAACATCTTTGATAAAGAAAGAAAAGTAAATTTCATGCCATAAAATACCAACCTGAATAAAAGATTCATTCAAGAAAAGATACAGCAATTGAGATTGTAAATCCCTTTGGATATCACATGAGAGAATATTTGGGTTATATTCCGTTTCTCTTTGAAGCTTTCCTTCCAGGCAAGTACCACATGGATTATGCATTAGAAAAGATTTTGTGTGGAGCATTTCCAGATGTCATTACATAGATAATTTCTTATGAGTCTTTACTGCAGCAACCTGTAGTTTGAATCCATGATGAAATCTGCAGAGGGATGTTTTATTATGTCTAAGTGAAATAAAATATAATGTAAATTCATTGTTGATGGCTGGTTAAGTTTTTATGTTTATTTTTTCATTAGCTTTCAAACATTCTATTTTGTAAGTTGTAAAATAATTATTTAATAGGTTGGCACATGCATAACTAAACTAATAAAATATCCTAGATAAAGCATCACTTGTAAAAGAAGTCTATATTTATTGCCTGGAAAGTGACAAAGCCAAAGGGCACTGATTCTGTTATCATGCACTGTGGCTCGTCTGGCTGTTTGGGACCTGATGCAGGATTAATATACTCTTTGCCTGGAGAAGTCCCAGGCATTCCCTGGATTAAGATGCAGGGTCTCTAGATTGCTGATGGGATCAAAGAATAATCAAGGTCTTTTGTAGAAGTCTTATTTTCCAACACAGTGTAGAAAGAAAGTTTTTAGCTCATGAAGGTCTTTCTAATCAAACTTTGGTCTTCATTTTTTTGTTTCAGTTCTTGAAATTCTATTATAGGACAGTTTTATGAATTTTATCATTTGAGGCAACCAGCTGAGTGTAAGTAAAGGGCATTTGTACACATTAGTTTAAAATCTGGCACTAGTACAATGAGACTTGTCTGAAATTATCAATAAATATTTATGATAGACTATTACAGTGCAGTTTGAAAACTGTTTTATGACCTCTGCTTTGCAAAGCAGGAGGTATTATATGATTTAAATAACTGTCAACAATTTTACAGATTTTGGGATTGTGTCAAATGCATCTAAATGTGTTCATAGAAACTTTATTTCTTGACTAAAGATAAAAACTATTAAATCTGTATTGCAATACCAAGACAGTTTTCAAATACTAAAAATATATTCTGCTTTAATAATTTCATGTACATTAGGGTAATGTCCTAGGAATCTGAAGCATAGATTGTTTTTCAATTAAAATAAATTCACATAAAACAAAGAACTTTTCTTTTTTCCATCAAACATTAGATTAAGAGCTTGTGGAAGATAAAAGAAAATGGTCCTCACTGTATGATGGGATGTGGTCATGGAGTGAAAATTTTAATAAATTTTATTTTCCTTCTGATCTAAGTTGTTAATAAGGCAACTTTTGGGAAAGATAAAGACCCAGTAGCTTCCTGAGGCCATTTTCTGTGTTATTTGTCCTTTAGAGAAATTTTCCTTCCCGACACAATTTTTATTCTTTATATCATGTTGCCTGGTCAAGAGAATATAGTGTTTTGATAATGACGTCAAAAGAAATTGCTGGAAAATAAATTTTGTTGAGGGCATATGATATAACTATTTAATATATTATATGAATTGTCTGTTTATGTAATAAAATAAAACAAATTAAATGAAGAATTTGACCATTATACAGATATACAAATATGTACATTCTAAAATATAGATTTATAAGTTATATGATGTTTTATTTACGTATGTGTGTATATATCAAATAGGTGACCTAATTATATATACATATGCATATATATAAAACATACATATGTATATATAAAATTAGGTCACCTGTTTGATTGTTCATGTGTTACACCTTCAGTCTACGTTGAGAGCACCGTTACAAAGGTATGATGAAATGATGCCTATGATGTATGTTTTCCTTCTAGGCAGTGGGGAAGGATTGGAGGTAATTAAATAAGTGACTTGTGTTAAGGAGAAAAGTATTCAATTATCCTTATTAAAACACAGTAAGGGAGACTTTATTAAGGACCACTATAACAAGTGTAGGACGGATGTAATGGCATTTTGTGAGGGAGAACGAATACAGTGTGGGCCAGTGGGAATTTATAGCAAACAGCAAGCTGGAGGTCAGTGAGTGAACAGTTAGTTAGAGGAAACATCAGGGTAGGGGGTTCTGGTTAAACCAGCAGAACAGAACTCTTACTGAAGACAGACCAGGGGTATGGCGGTGGATGAGACCTCGGAAATCGATCAGTTACAAGGAGGGTGGGGATCTTGCTGGACTAACTTAGTGGGGCTCTTTGCTAAAACTGGGTTCTACAAGGAAGTACACAAATGGGCCCAGGAGAAGGTTCAAGAGCCTGACAAAAAATCTTTGTCACTGGATCAATTCTTACAGTTTCTTCACTCTTTTTTTTTGTTTCCATATAAAGTTAAGTTTCACTTGAAGCACATACAAAAAATACATGTGTACCAATAAATAAATAAATAAATAAATAATAAAAAAAGAAATTTGGAATGAAAATAAAAAAACAAAGATAACAAACATGCTCACTTACACCATTTCATATTCAGTAATTCCAATTGCTTACATTTTCAGGAAACAGACTGTAGAACCGCATATTCCTTACAGAGTCTATACCACTCTGACACAGTCTCCCTTTACACAGAGTTTACTTTTATATTAGTGGGCAACCTATTGATATCAATAAACAGCTTTATAGAAAATGAATAAAAATGCAGGGACCTTTGTTAGAAATAAGCTATGGTCACTATCAAAGCAATAAATACAATATGAAAGTTTTTTTTTCCTGGTTAACATGCTACTCCAAATCTGCTGAGCTTCATAGTGACTAGCAGTTGCTACTCTTTGAAGATTTATTTGGTAGCTGCTAAAAAAATATGTATTTTTGATTGAGTGGGTCACCTGTGGGGGGAAAAGAAGAAATCTGTTTGTGGTGTCTGTTCTGTTCCTACTGACATGTGGTGGACAGGTATTAGAGGAAAGTTTGTGTAAGAGACCTGAGAGAATTTCAGCTTTTTTCTAGAAGCTTAAGATTGAGTGGGAATAGAATACCTGTTAATAATTGTCAAGAAAATGATAAACCTACTTGTAGGCAGGATTTTGGATTTCACATTTTCTTATGTAGAGAGAGATCTTTACTTCAACCAAAGTAGTAATTCACTGGACCATAATATTTTTGTATATGGCATAAAGATGCAAAATAGTGTCTGCTGGATTCAGGATTGGGTTTGTGACATTATTGTGATTGGTTTCTAACAAGCCTGAGATTGTTTATATAGCAGTTATCAACTTGTGATATGGTTAGAAAATTTGTATTTGTTTAATACAAATATTTAATCATTTCACATGATTAAATATTTGAATACCAAAATTACATATTTTTAAATTCTGAATACATACATTAATGAAAAACATGGGCCAAAAATGTTATTCAGCCATTGCTTAGGGATTTTTTTAATGGCTTTTCAAGTTACAAAACTCAGTTATCATGGGTATACCTTAGTATTTTTAACTAATTCTGATGTTCAGAATAAAAACATAGAAATTTCTACTTTTCAGAAAAATTGATTATTTAGATGTAATTTAGATTTGAAAAATAAATTATATTTCAGGAAAACTACAAAATTATCAGACTGGATTAGTTCATAGTTTTAAAGCATAATATTATAAAGAGGTAGTCAAGTTTTTAAGATGCTATGAGGGAAACATGAAGCAGGATGTCATATCTTCTCTAACAACATCCTACCTACTAAATCTTGGATATAACCTTTGGGAAGGAAAAAAAGGAGTGGTATTATCAGGAAAAGATATATTTGATTTTTCTTCCTTAAAGAGATCAGTTTGGCAACAGTAGTCAGTGTCCCTGAGCCTCAGCCCTGATCTTTCCCTAAACTGTAGAGCGCAAGAATTACTTTTCTTAGATTATGTTTTCTGTTCTGTGGAATCAGAGGGACTGTTCTGTTTGGGAAACATCAGTCTCAAAACACAGTAAGTACTTTCAGATCTCAAGACATCATTTGCTCAAATTTTGGATTACCTCGCTGAAGCCCACGCCTTGTGGAACTGATACATTCTGTGAATCGGCCCTTTGTCTCAGACACTTGTCTGCAAAGCCTCTACGAAATAAGTGCAAAAGTTGCAGATAAAACTTTCCAAATTTCACTAGCTCATCTCCATGACTTGACTGAATTGAACGCTTTTAAAAAGATACTTAGAAAAAGCAGAAGAAGCCTGTTTAATGACAGTAAAGGATAAAAATGAAAGTAAAGGAATTAGTGGCACCACGTCCCATCATCAGCTCTTCTATGCTTTGTTCTAAAATGGGATGATCTTACACTGTTATTATTTCTTCTTGGCCCAGATAGATACCCCAGTGCATGTTACATTGCTGACACTTGCACTATGGCTTGACTGAGGCCCAACTGTGATAGACTGTTTTTATGTATAAGCTGAAGGATCGAGGCAGTTCTCAAGTCAGTTCTCACCATCAGACATACAACCTGTGCACAACAGCAGGCTCTCCCCTGCCCATATTAGAGGAGAGGCCATTACTCCATGACTTCTGTCCTCTGTTTTGCTATGTTTAAGCATCGTTGTTACTGACTATTGTTCACAGTTCCCATTTAGCCATAAACTCCATTCAGAAAAGTGTGGGTTTAGTTATTAATACTATTAACTCAGATGCTTTATCTTTTATGTGGACCCAAGGTTTAGCAATACTAAGCAATTAAAATAATCTACAACTAAGTCTGTTTTATAAATACAAATATCTCTAACCCCTTTAATCAAATAAAAACTTATAACTAAAAATAATCTAGACATGGCCTATACTTACTGTGTAAGTCTAGGCTCATTATGTAAGTATTATATGTATAATGGCCAAGAGGACATTGTAAATCTTTCCTTGTAACAAATACCTCATATATTCTCTGTTTCTATTTACCTATCTTAATCATAAAATGAAAAAAATCATATAAAATATTTTAAGTAAACTTAAGAATTTGATTTGATCTTAAATAATTCTACTTGTGTTATTTTAATGAAATCTAAAATATCAGTTATCTATGTTAATCGTATTGATTAATCATACCTAATCATATTAACATAGATTCTCTCATCATAAAGATAAAAATATTTATATATTTTCACTTGCAAATAACCAAGCTCCTTCACCCTCTACAGTCCATATTTAAACTCTCTGCATTACTTTTCTTAAAGAAAAATCTCAAAGAATGAAAACTTGGACCTTTAAAATTGAACATATGTTCCCCAGAAGGAATATGCATTATAATTTTGTGTCCATTATTTCTGAAAATATATTGTGTATTAGCTTTACTTAATGATTATCTAGGCTATTTATCCAATTAGATGATGACAACTTTGAACTACTAATTTAGTAGGTTCTATTTTTTCAGCATGCTTTTATTACTTGAAAATAATTTCTTTCACTTCTACTCACAATTTCAGCCCATTCTTGAATGTCCTCATCGATGTCAACAATTCTTTGAAGCTGTGTTTGAGGTGTGTGTGAGAGAGTGAGTGTATGTATGTTGTGTGTGTGTATTTAACAGTCAAAAATAATTTGGAAGTTATGGCAGAGGACTAGGTGTTATAATACACAGTCTAAAAGTATCACAATCATATCCATTGGATAAAGTATGCAGATCTAAAATCTACCACTAGGAATGTGCACAGCAAGCAGTTAGCTGTATAACTCCAGATACATCTGTGAAATTATTCTTATCACTGGCTATGCTGCACATGTTTTTGTGTTTTCAGTAATTTATGTGATTAATTTTAAAGGCAATAAACAATAGAACCCTGTTAATATACATGGAATTTGTACTCTTTTAATTATACTTTCTCTTGTACTGTTTTGCTGTTTTATGACAAAAATTCCCTTTCTAGATAATGAATCACATGGATAAAGGAAACAATCTAGAATGAATTAGCTTGCAGTTTGAAAGGCAGAACATTTTCTCTCAACCTCTAATCTATACCTAACCCCTCTCGTTTCTATGAAATCAGAAAAGATTTGCTGATAAACTGTTTCCTCAATTAGCTCAACGTTTTCTCAATTTTAGGTAATTTTTGAAAAAAATCTAGTTACTTGGAACATAGTTGCATTTGTTTATTCAAAACACTAATTTATGAGAAAATGTATTCCTGGCCTTTTCCCTGCCAACTTCCTAAGTTAGGCTGCAGAAAGCTTTTATATCTTGTGTTTCCACACTCCTCCCACACTGTTTTCATAGCATGGTCTTCATTTGTTTACTGAGTCACTAAGTTTCAGAGTTTAAAGTAATTGTAGGAATGATTTTGTCCAAGCCCTTCAACTCATCATTTTACACATGAGAACATGGAAATCCAGATCTAGAAGGTGACTTGTCTAAATTAAATATCTGTTTAAGTTTCTTAGCCTAATCAGTGCTGAAACAATAATAATTATTCAAATTATTTGAATGGGGAATTTTTTGAAAATTTCATTACAATGGAAAACTTAATTAGACATACTTTATAGATACAGTGACATTGGGTTGTCCACTTTGTAGAGAAACCAATAGGAAAAATCTGATGATCTTAATTGATGAGTTATTCAGAGTCTAGAATAGAAAGAAATTTCTCTGACACTATACTCATATTTTCTTTTTTGCTTTATAAATGTTCTTGTTTTTCTCATGTGTAGATATATCGTTTTGCAAATAGGACAAAATTTCCTTTCTAAACAGGGAATATACTTTAATAGCATTTATTCTATCACACAATAATGAAACATACTGTTTTCTTCGATATCAAATGAGATCAGTAAACTGTTGACTGACTGCGAAGAAAGTTCTTTTTTTTTTTTTTTTTTTTTTTTTTTTAAACAGTCTCACTCTGTTGCCCGGGCTGTAGAGTGCCATGGCGTCAGCCTAGCTCACAGCAACCTCAAACTCCTGGGCTCAAGCAATCCTTCTGCCTCAGCCTCCTGAATAGCTGGGACTACAGGCATGCACCACCATGCCCAGCTAATATTTTCTATATATTTTTAATTGGCCAATTAATTTTTTTCTATTTTTAGTAGAGATAGGGTCTCGCTCTTGCTCAGGCTGGTTTCGAACTCCTGACCTTGAGCGATCCGCCCGCCTCAGCCTCCCAGAGTGCTAGGATTACAGGCGTGAGCCACCGCGCCCGGCCAGTATGGTGGCATTTTTATTGCAAGGTATTTCAATTATTTTTTCCTGTATGTCTTTCTCACTAGGACTATGAGATCCTTGAAGAACCAATTCATTTTAAATTCATCTTTGTAATCTTGATATTTTCCCAGTACCTAGCATGGTGCTCAGCACATCCAAGGCAGTCAGTGCATATTTGTTGAATTGAATTGGCCTCATCAATCCATGTCCACTGAGATTTCTGATCATCTCTTGGATTGTGGGCTATCTGACATTCCTATTTAATTTGGCTCCTGCCTTCAGTATCCTTCCACATATGATATTGCTCTATGTAATATATTTTGACATATCACCTATATCCTTTCCTATGTCTGACTTTAGATTGGTCCTGTTTATAGTTTTGCTACTTCAGTGTTAGGTCCAGCAGATAGAAGAAATTCCTGATCAATTCATCCTTTGAAGTACAAAGTACTCCCATTTGCCTGTCCTACTAATAATATATGACATGTAAAACTAGTATAAAATGAATAATTATACTTCTAAAGAATTATATTGACTGAACTGCAATGACTCATATATTCAAACCCTTCATTCTTACTATGTTAATTCATTAACAACAGGAATAGCAATGCAATGCAATTCTCTTTGGAAACTGTTTATTATATATTATCCTTACAAATTATTTATCAGTTCCTAGAATAGTTCTGTTCTATTAGAAGATACAATGAAGATCATCACTATAAAAGACTACCAAGTGCAAGAACTGCTTATATCAACCAAACTGATCTACAGATTAAATGCAATCTCTATTAAAATACCAACATCATTTTTCACAGAAATAGAAAAAAATAATTCTATGCTTTGTGTGGAACCAGAGAAGACCTAATATAGCTAAAGAAATCTTAAGCAAAAAGAACAAATTGGGAGGCATTAATTTACCAGACTTCAAGCCATACTAGAGGGCTATAGGAACTAAAACAGCATGGAACTGGCACAAGAACAGAGACGTAGACCAATGGAACAGAACTGAGAACCGAGATATAAAACCAGCTCCATAAAGCCATCTGATCTTTGACAAAGCAGGAAAAAACATACACTGGGGAAAAGAATCCTTACTTAATAAATGGTGCTAGGATAATTGGATAGGAACATGTAGAAGACTGAAACAGTATCTGAACATTTTACCTCTCACAAAAATCAATTTATGCTGGATAACAGACTTAAATCTAAGGGGTGAAACTATAAGAATTCCAGAAGAAAATGTTGGAAAAACTCTTACAGACATTGGCCTAGGCAAAGAATTTATGAAGAAGACCCCAAAGACAATCATAGCAACAACAAAAATATATAAAAACCCTCTGCACAGCCAAGGAAACTACCTTGAGAGCAAACAGACAACTTACAGAATGGGAGAAAATATTCACGTTACACATCTGATAAAGAGTGATAACTAGAATCTATTTAGAACTCAGGAAAATCAGCAAGAAAAAATCAAACAACCCCATCAAAAAGTGGGCAAAGGACATGAACAGAGTATTTCCAAAAGAAGATAGTCTAATGACCAATAAACATAGGAAAAATGCTTGACATCTCTAATCATCAGGGAAATGAAAATCAAAACCATAATGAAAAAAAAATTTTTTTGAGTGGAAAAGTCTCAGAAAAATATAAATGACACAATGCCATTTTTTAAAATTAAGAAACACTATATGCAAACAGCTCTATATATTATTTAGAGATATGTATTCAAAATATAAAGAAATGCATGGATATGATAAAAAACAAATTTAGAATAGCAGCTGTCTCTGTATGGGAGTTTTGAGAATGTGATCAGGGAGGAGAACCTAAGGGATTTCAAATGAATTTTTAATATTTTATTTCTCAAATTGGATAATGCATATGTGAACCTTTATCATTATGCTTAACATCTTTATATGTTAGAAATATTACATAATTGAAATGTATGTATTACTTAGAGCTTAGAGCTTGTGTTTTGTGTTGTAGCCACTGTTTTTGTTTTTCAACAAGAATGAGTGATAAATTTTATTAAATTCACTTTTAAAGAAAAAAAAAACATAATGAGATATCATTTATCTCCAGTAAGAACGGCCTTTATCAAAAAGTCCCAAAAAAATAAATGTTGGCATGGATGCAGAGAGATAGGAACACTCATGCACTGCTGGTAGGACTGCAGATTAGTACAACCTCTGTAGAAAGCAGTATGGAGATACTTCAAAGAGCTACAAATAGAACTACCATTTGATCCAGCAATCCCAGTACTGGGCACCTACCCAAAGGAACAAAGGACATTCTATTAAAAAGATATCTGCACTCAAATGTTTATATAAGCACAATTCACAATTGCAAAGATGTGGAAACAACCCAAATGCCTATAAATATGAGTGGATTAATAAAATGTGGTATATGTATGCTATGGAGTTCTACTCAGCCACAAAAACAATGGTGATCTAGCACCTCTTGTATTATCCTCGATAGAGCTGGAGCCCATTATACTAAGTGAAGTATCACAAAATAGAAAAACAAGCACCACATGTACTCACCATAAAATTGGTTGTAGCTGATCAACACTTATGTGCACATATAGTAGTAACATTCATCGAGTGTGGGGCAGGTGGGAGGGGGGATGAGGGGATGGGTATAGACACACCTAATGGGTGCAGTGCGCACCATCTGGGGTATGAACATACTTGAATCTCTGACTCAGGTGGGGCAAAGGCAATATATGGCACTGGAACATTTGTAATCCTGTAATATGCTGAAATAAAGAAAAAAAGATAGAAATCAAAAAAGAAAAATCCAGAATGTGCTCCTTCATGGCTATGTGCCCCAGGCAAGTCACCTCTGAGCCTCACTTTCTTCATTTGTAGAATGGAGATAATAGTACACACATTCTTTTTGAGGGTTAATTAGAAAAATGTATGAAATAGTGCTTAGAAGTCTCCTAGCCACCTTGTAGGAGACTCAGGAAATGGTAGGTATTATTATTATTATTTAGTGCACTGACACAGTATTCTCATCTCTGTATTATTAATACCAGTATGATAACATCAACAGCTGGGAATACAAATGCATAATCTAACATTTATTCTTGTTATATAAATTAGTTACTCAAGCTTTCATTTGCCCAGAGGACTACCCACTCCCCTGTATTGACTTAAATTGTCCATGAAATCTAGGGCTTTGTAAATTCCGAAAGGGCCGGTTCTATTTCCGAACACAGTGTGGAGATCTAACTGGAGAACCACAAAAGTTTGTGATTGGGATGCCATTTTTGCTATGAGTGTTTTTGTTTCGGGTACTTCATGATGTTATTGGAACCTTCCAATGAGTATGCCCTCCCTGTCTGATTGGCTTTCTTTCCACCACTGAGGTGATGTGACATTAACTTCTCAGGATATTGTCAGAGAGGAAATGATGCCACTTCCCCAGGGGAGATGCTCAGCTGGGGTTATACCCCGTCACCATGTGCCTGGACATCAGTTCGTACCTGTGTCATTTAACCTTTCTCTCTGAAACTCAGTCTCCATCAAATGGACTATATGGATGTTTGTATCTTTTTCATATTTATCATTTGTTGATTTGGGATACAACACACTAAAGAATATGCAAGTTCTATGTAATGAAGCTGTTAGGCCACACAACTGACATCCTGGCAATTCCATAATTCAGCTTCTCCAAGATTGTATCAATGACAATATCAATGACAAATAACACTTATTGTGCCAAATCTGATGTTGCTACCTTTATAAAGCTGTTTCTGACATAGTAGTTATTCTTTTTTTATGGCTCTTGGGAGTTTTGCCTCCCTGATAGATTAGAAAGTGCTAGAAGCAAGGACTTTGTCTTATTCAACTGTGTTTACTTGGAGAGTAGCATAGTCTATGGTCCCCTGTTTCTTCCACCATAAAATGAGGATAGTAATAACAATAATAACAGTATAAGGCTTTCCTCACAGGTTGGTTGTAAAGAGCAAATGAAATAAAATATATAAAAGCTATATATAAATTCCAAACATGTATTATTATTTATATCCTAGTTATGCTAGTTATACATACGTCAAACTGATCTCCCCTTTAACATCTTAGATTACAATCTCCTGGAAGACTGGGATTGGTTATTATCCCCACAGTATCTGGTATCCTAGATAATATGGACCTAATTGCAACTTAGTGAACTACAGTAATGTATAATAACTAAATATGAATATTAAAATAATATTAACCTAGTTTCATTTGAATACCAAGAAAAGTAGAATTTCTGATATCAATAAAAGGTGGTTAGAAAAGTCGTCATTTTATAGTAGCCATGAATTTTTTTAAAACTAATTAATAAAATGTGTATTACTGAAATCCTTTATGAAAGTATCTATGGGTCTAGAATGTGAGCAACAATAACAATAATCCCTTTTACATATATGTATGCATCTATACATACATTCATGCGTTTATTATATGTTTGTATTTATATATGAGAATGTATGTATACATTTACATATATGTATTTATATTTAATCAATCTATTTAATCTTCATAGGAAGCATAGCTATCTATGCTTTATAAATAACCAAGTGAGGATCTGAAAATGTAAGGATCATGGCCAGGTTCACACAGTAAATTCATGACCTAGTTTGAACACAGCAATCTAGTTCCTAGGACTGATACTTACTTTTTAATATGATTTCCCTATAATATTCCTCTATGTGATCTTATGAATTGATTAAGCCATAATTTTCTCTACTAGCAAAGATTGATTCTTATTTATCTTTAATTTCCTACTTGTTTTTTATTCAATATATATACATGCTATTGCTAAGCTTTGCAGGCTTTTCTTTCATAAACTCTTTTTATCTTCCTCTTTTTTTTAACCCCATTACTAGTGTCTCACTCCTTCAATTATACTCAAAAAACTTTATTTAGTACCAAACACATGCCAGAGGCCAATAATAAATTGAATTAATTTTCTTACCTATTAAAACAAAAACAATAAAGAAAATCTTTCTTCTAGAAATTTCAAGTGTTGGAATCACCAGAGGTGGTTTCCTTACCAAACTCTTTGCAGATTCCAGTACTATCATGAAAACATTTAGTGTTTTCTTACTGGCTTCCTCGTGATATACCTGGTGCCAAAGCAGTGTTTTCCAAAATATACTTGGCTAAGCATTAGCTCTGGGAGGTGCTCCTCTAAAACAAAGCTATAGTTTCAAAGAAATTTCACAAATGCTATAGTTTGAGTATTTGTCCTCTCCCAAACTTAAACTGAAATTTAATTCCTGATACAACAGTATTGAGAGGTAATTGGGTCCTGAGGGCTCTGCCCTTATGAGTGGATTGATCTTTTCATGGATAAATGGATTAATGGATTACTGGGTTAATGGATTAATGGGTTATCATGGGAGTTGGGCTGGTGGCTTTACAAGAAGGGAGACTGGAGCTAGCATGCTAAGTCCCCTCATCATGTGATGCCCTGAGCTATCTCAGGACTCTGTAGAGAGTCCCCACTAGCAAGAAGGCCCTCACCAGATGCAGCCCCTCAACCTTGCACTTCCCAGCCTCCGTAACTGTAGGAAATAAATTTATTAAATTACCTACTTTCAGGAATTCTGTTATAAGCAAGAGAAGACAGACTAAAGCAACAGGCATAGATTCAGAATTTCTACGTGGCATAGCTTGTAAGCCTATTCAAATCTCTGTAGCACCCTTTGGGAAGAGAACTGTTTAAGTTCTCTGGGAAAGACAATTGTTTTTTAAACATAGCATTTGATTTAATTTCCTGTTCACATGTAACTTCATCAGAAAACACTTTGGGAATACTACAATAGATTATGATTTTAGTAACAGTGCCTTATTTATGTGTTTATTTTCACTGCCTAGATAGGTCCTTGGTATACTTAAGACACTTGATATTTTTTAGTGTCTTTTTCTTTTTTAATAAATGGAGAAGTACGATCCATGCTATTTATTAATATGTATTCCTTCAGCACATCATTGTCCTTCCTCTAACATCACGCTGGTCATTTCCTGTTCATCCACACATCTTGCCTCCTATGCCAACATTCTTATTATATAGCCCTGCTAAGTCCCCCACTTACTCTTCCAGATTTCACCATCCGACTGGAAAATCCTTTTGTTGACTTTAATCCTCAAATGCCTCTTTTCCCATTAATCAAGCTCCTCCTGAAATTCCGATCGCTCTGTCTCTACCAGACTTAATCCCAAAGCCAAGATAAATCCTGGCTCTTTCACAAAATCTCCTCAGATTTGGAGCCAGGGAGTCATCCTTCTTCTGCCTCTGCACTCTCGCAGAAGTAGAACTGATATCGTAATGCTCAGCACTTTTATGTCTGCATCTATATCTGTGTCTACACTTACAGTCCATGACTTTGGAGCCAGACAAGTCTTTAATTCTTTGTTGCGGGGGACTGTTCTGTACATCAGGGGATGTTTAGCAGCATGCCTGTCCTCTACTCAGTTGATGCCAGTAGCACAGCCCCAGCTATGACAACCAAAAATGTCTCCAGAAATGTCCAGATGTCGCCTGGGGAACAAAATCCCCCCCAACCCCCTTTTGAGAAACCTCCGATTTAAGCCTATATCCATATCCATATTCATATCTACATTTGGGCTGAGGACTAACATTGATTTATTTTCATCTTTGTTAGGAACCAGGTCCAATAGCATATGTTATCTGTTTTAGTTTTCATGACAATCCTAAGGGGTATTAATAGCACCAAATTAAACATAAGGAAGGTACAGCTCACAGAGAGAAATATCTCAAAACTAAATCCACTAAGGCATGTGCACGTTTCCTTGCACCCTCTTAGTTACCTGAAAACTTCTTAAGGGTAGGATTCCTGTTACTTTCACCCTTCTACCTCCCACAGGGCCTATCAGGTAGTAGTTTATAATAATAATAATAATAATACTAAAAAATTGGTGAATCAAAAGCAACATTATTAAACTTATTCTAGGAGCTTTAGAGTCTCTCAGGGCTGCACATCATCTAGATTTGCATTACCTGTAAGTTGTCTACCTATTCCTTAACCCTAGTATATTTATATTAGGTATGTAAATTGGATATAATTGTATTACTTAGGTGCATTACTTAATAATATAATTGTGTTAATCTTTCTGTCTGTCTTCAAGTTTTGGCATCATAGTATAATGAAAAATGCATGAGATTTCAGAATCAAAAACATGTTAAATTTAAATTCCGACTTCATGCCTAACTGGCTATGTGGTATTTACTTCAAAAACTAAACATTTCTGTGATCAGTGCAAAGAATAGAGGGATAAAAACCAGAATCCTGACTATCTAGAGCTTTATACTCTAGTAAGGCATAACAAAACTTGAAAAGAAATTAATTAAAATACAGAGATATAACATTAAAAACATGCACAAAGTACAGAGATGGCACAGAGGAAGGAAGGGTTACTTCTTTCAGATAAAGACAGGGAAAACTTCCAGGACAGATTGTGCTTCTGGTGGGTGATAACAGATAGAACCAAGAGACAAGCATGTTCAAGTTCTTGAATCTCTATTTCACAATTTGTAAAATGGGGATAATTGTGTACCTGCTTCATAGGGTTGTTGTATTAAATGAGATAGGACTATAGCATGTTAATTATAGTGTTGCAAAGATGGTAGATACATAATGACTACTGCCTGCTTTCCAATTCCTTTAAAGGGCAAGGCTTATGTTATTTATATATTCCCTTACAGTTTACCTATTACAAGGCAGTAAGAGAACTAGAGGATGAGGAAATTTCATCGATTACAAACTTAATAAGCTTCTCTTCTTCAGAAAGTTAAAGAACATCTTCCGATTGATTGTGCATTATCAATTCCCCAAGGAAGATGAGTAGATTCTGTATCCCATTTCAAAATGTTGCACAGATATTTTTATCAGAAAAAAAGTCTCCTCCTCACAAGTCTTCCATGATCTTCTTCCTCTTCTTTGAACACACACACACACACACACACACACACACTATACAACTTGAACAGTCTTACAGGTCTGCTTTCTGTTCCACTCAGTGACAGTAAATGTAAGAATAGAATAGAAAACCCCGAAAAGTAAAATCAAACCCCAAGTGCTTTATACATCTTTCTGACCCTCTGTGGAGGATTCTTAAGACTGACTCCTCTGTTATTCAAACAGCTTCACCAACTGCCCTCTGAGAGCTCCATACTCAGACCATGTTTGGCATCTTTATCCCTGAATGTCCCTTGCCATCAAGATAAGTCTTTATTTCTCTTTGTGAAGTGACAGCAGAGATCTGAGAAGATGAAGAATCTTTCCCCACTGAGCTTCAAATAACTCACTTCTAAAGCACTTCCATAATTCTCACTGTGGCCATGAGGTGGTGAAGTGTCATTATCTTTGACCTTGGTCTTCCTCAGCTTCCATGACCCATGAGGAATACAAAGGTCAGCGGCTGGCATTCTTTCATTCAACCGACATTTACTGAGCACGTTCCAGGTGCCAGGTATGTTGCTGGGCTGTAGGGATATAGCAAGGTTTTATTCATCCAAGAAATAAATGAGTGAATATAATCTGGCTTTATTCATTTCACTAGCCTTATTTCCTTCTTTTTGGAAAGTGGTCATATAGTCAAAACATAAAGTTTAGCAAGGTTTATATTTTATTCAGTATTTTTACCATCTCAACCCTTAAGAACTCTCTGAGTTCATAGCATGGAAACCAGAGCAGCTTCATAATGTGGCTCCCATCTTGATATGTAGGAATATCATGAGCTAAAAATCAGCATGAGGCAATTTTTATGACTAGTGAAAGGATCTCTTTATAGTTTATTATATCTAGCTTACCTTAAAAGAAAAGCAGAAATTACCCACTTGAGGTGTGAATGCGCCTTGTATTATTTTATGATTAGTGGATTGTTTGCAATTGACCTTGCAAATTACACTCTTTACATCTCAAGGGGACTTTGCCTTGCAGGAGTATACAATGACTCCTGTTAGATCTGTTCTAAATACCCTTAAAAACAAACAAGATATTATATACTTTATATCTATCTTTCCCCTTTATATAGTACTAAATGAGTAATGAGTACACTTTGGTAACTGGGGGGAATTCACTGGATTATTTGGCTAGAAAAGGTCCAGCTATCCAATCTGGGAGATTCAGAATAGTTGAGGAATAAACTTGTTTGATTTGAGATATCAACATTTATAGTACAAGGTGTGGAGTTTGGCCAAGCAGTAGAACTTGGAAATAATGAGGCAATATCTGGAAAGCCAAAAGCAGGGCCCAGCCTCCAGGGAAAGAGTTAGCAGGACCTGCTGCGGTGACAGGCCCACAGCAGACTGGAGTCTGAGGACTAGGGTCCTCGCTCAGTGGGGACTGGAGGGAGAACCAGAAGCCCTGACAGCAGCTGGTCCAGCCATACAATCTCACCTGGTAGTGGACAGATTGCTGCCATGTCCTAGGTCTCTTGAAAGTGTCCAATTTTGCTCATAAACATGAATGGGGAGCATCTGGTGTGCAATCTGCAGACTATGTCTAGATGCCCTGTTTTAGTAGGAGAAATCACCTACCTGCTACTGGGCCGGATTCTCAGTGGCTCAGGAACAAGTCAGGGCAGAAACAGCAGAGTGCCTGTTGTTGTCAAGGCAGGCTGGAGCTGGCATATATCAGTGTTTTATACATGTGATAAAGGAGGCTCAGAAAAGTTGTGGAACTTCCTGAGTTCATGTAACAAGGCAGAGGTCCAGCCACTATTTGGAATTACTACCTCACCTGTTATGCAAATTTGTCTCTCATTTATGCAAATTTGTCTCTTATTTATGTGTACCTGTATGCGTATATTATGTAAATATACCTTCCGTGGCACACAGCATACCTTCCTGAAATGACTCAGTGCTAGAATTTGTCTTCTGTGGAAGCAAAGGTAGATATTCATTCATCCATTCAATAAGTTATCTGTGCCAACTATGTGCCCGCACTACTTCTAGCCTTTGTGTGAACAGCATAAAACAAGAGAGAAAAAAGTACCTGCTCTCATGGAACTTACATTCTAGTAACGAGAGGAAGTAATACTCAAGATTTAAGTAGTTAAACAAGATAATTTCAAATAATATGAATGCTGGGAAGATAATAAAAATAGACTACGTGGTAAGAATTTTCCCTGTTTCTTTATATAAAGGCGATAGTGACTAAATGCTGATTAATGAAACACAAAGGGAACTAATTCTGCCTTCTCCCTACAGTGGTATGTCTACCATTTATTTTCCTTCCCCTAATCACCTTTTCTGGTTTGGTGGTCAGGTCATGTTCCCTCTCTGTTATTTGTCTAAACTGTATCAATTATGTTTAATCTGAGGCTAGCCAAAATAAACACGTGAAGGAGGAGGAGCAGAGTGAGCTTTGAGGTGCAGGCAAAACCTTCCTCTTTGGAGAACCAGGTTATTTAATGGCCAACATATGGTTTATACATAGCTAGTGATCAATAAAAATTCCTTTTTTCTGCACCAAGAGAACAAGGAAAAACAGTATGTTTCCCTCCTGGATACTCCCATGGCCTTTGACCTCATACTATGCACAGATTAGGTTCTAAAATACATCAAAGGCTTAAATTCATAGATTTCTTTATCCATCCTTACCCACACAGGCTTAAGCCTGATCTGTCCCTAGAAGGCTGTTGTTGTATGTAAAGTTGAAGCCGACTGAAAGCAGAAATCATATTTATAGAAAAGGGAGTTTTTGCTACAACATTCTAATTTTTCTTCTAATGAATGAAGAACAGAGAAATCCAACCTTTAATTCTAGCCTGGGAACTCACTTTAAAGCATTAATTTCACTGTGCCTCAGACTTCTTATTTATAAATAAAGAGATACCCGATTGTTTTCAGACTTAAAAAGTAATCGGTCCATGTATATTCACATATATAAAATATACAACAGTGTTTGGCACATAGTACATACTCAATAAATATTTTCTTCCTCTGTAAGGAGCTCTGGCTTTAATTTTAAACAAGTCACAAACTGAAGCCATAAAAATGAAAATAAAGAATATAAAATTTGAAAATGTGTAATTTACTGAAAGCACAAGAGCCATTAATTGTCAGTGATGGTTCTCATTAAACTAGCAGCATATGTTGCTATTATAAGGATGTTTGTCATCAGTTCCTGAGAGGTCTATTAACAATAAAATCCTATTATTCCAGATGTTTCACATCCATGTAATACACCCACAATAATTAATTTCATATGAGCTAAATTCATAAATCTAGAAAACTAGAAAGACACGTTATTCACCACAGAAGGCATCTTATATTCTATTTATAATCAGACTGAAATGCTAAAAAATGCCATTAATTACAGGGAAACCCACTGTCATTTTTCTTTATCTCTAGAATGGACTTTGAATTTGGAAGTAACCCATTACCGTCAGGAGGGCAGCATCTCAACAAACAAAGAGAAGAAGAAAGTTGCAGCCACATCTGCTGCTGCAGCCAGGTCCACTCCTAGCGGAGCCGCCACCACCCCCAGATGGTGCTGGCTGGGCCCTGTTTTACGTGAAGGTCTGTGCTAGATGCTTCACACGTGTCAGGACCTGTCTCCACAAAATCTCTGTTAGATAGTCTCCCCATTTTATGAAACCTCCCCTTCATAAAAGATAGAGGCTCAAAGAAGTTGAATATCTGATCCAAGTTAACCGCTTCTAAAATGGTAGAGCTAGGATTTGAACTCAGTTCTCTAACGCCAAACCTGGCCTCATCCTACATTACCAAGCTGCCTCCCCAAGGCCATAACAAAATCTTTCATTTATTGTGTGCCTGACACAGCCTGTCAGCCTGAGTTGGGGAAAAATAGAAAGGAGACTCTTCGATATATTATAGAATCTGAAGGTCAACTTCTGCACCTGCCACTCAATGCCTGAATCCTCTTCATGGAAGACTTGACAAATAACTAAATGATCCCCACATTCATTAAACCCTGTACCTCTAGAAAGCAGAGATTCATCTTCCCTTATATTTCTAGCACCTGTCATGCACTCTGGTATGTAGAGTCAATGTTTATGGAATGACTATTTATCACATGGCTCAAGAGGACACAAATTTGGGCTATAGAAGGATAGTAATTCAACAGGTGAGATTTTAAGTTTATGGTGTTGAGGATTAAATGTAGATAAAGATAACATCTGGAAGAAACCACTTATTGCTTTCAAACTTGAGATTAGAACATGCTGAAACAGCAATTGCATTGTGTAAATAATACCTGTGTTAATAGTTAACATTTATTGTGCACTAGATATGTGTCAATCACTACAGTAAGAACTTTGAGTTGTAAACACAGCTAATCTTCACAACAACTCTATGAGATATTATTCTCATCCCTGATGACAAATAATTTAAGTAAGATCATATAGCTTGTAGGATATGGAGCCATGATTCAAACAAAGGCTGTCTGGCCTCAGAGCCTGCTTGCCACCACTATACTACATGCTCCTTGTGAATCTGAGCCAAGTTAATAGAATATCATAAAACTGTGAGTTAGCTTATCTATTTATAGATTGCCTATTAACTGTTCTTACACCATGGGAAAATTAGCTGGAAAGCTAAGCTGTTTTTTTTAGCTGACTATAGAAATCAGAAAAAGTCAGCATGAAAAAGACATCACCCAAGAAGCTGGAAAGACTGGATACCAAGCTTCTAGAACATTTGACATGCACTATCATCATTAATCTTCATTTGAGCTATAGTGGTGGCTGTGTGATGTAGTGGCTCAGAACTTTGGCTTTCAAGTCAAACAGAGCCAAGTTCAAGTTCAGCTCTGATGCTTACTAGCAGAGTGACCTGGGCTGGCCCATGACCTTCGACTCCCTCATGTATAAAGTGTGCTTAGTTACAATACCTATTTATATCAGAGGACACTGGAAAAATTAAATAAGATAGTACATGTAAATTATTAGTACAATGCCTGGAATATATTTAAATGTGCACATACATATAATGAATGTGCATATAAAGATTATAATATAAATAAACTGTCATTATGAGTCCCTCTTTTATACATGATAAATCAGAGGGGCTGAGATATCAACTCAAGACTCAATAAAGGAGATAAATAAAGGCACACATGAATGAATGAATAAATAATTGAGAGAAGGCCACAATTGTTGAAGAAGAAATCTCTCTGTCTTATTTCCAAGTGATGGCAGCAAAGAGGAAACTCTTGTTCTGCACTTTCAGAGAAACAGCCCATTTGTTATGTTACAAAGGATAGGGCCCTTTCCCCACCGGTCCTATGTCCCAATCTACTGTATGCTCTGGGGAGGTCTGCCCTCTGCTCCACCTCTAGCCATGACTAACGGGTGCTGCAAATGGCAGGAATCTATTCCTTCCATTTTTATGTTATATAAAAGAAAATAAACTGAATAAAACTGAAAGCAAACAAATAATCAAGGAGTCCATTTTCTTCTTTCAGGTTTTAGCATTTTGCCAGAAGATGGCTTCTAGTAACTGTCATTATTATGGCTTGCTTGTATGACTTCACGCATTTTGTTAAGGCTTTTCATGTATACTACATGATGTGATTCTCACTATTATCCTCCTGTTGGTAAACTTGCTGGGTATTAGCATCTCTCTTTCATGATGTGGTAACTGAGGCTTGAGTCATTGGCATGAATTGATCCAAATCCCATGACCACAGGGGGAAAAGGAAGAATTTCATCAAATATCTTTGCTCATTTAAAACCCCAAACCTTCCTACTGCTGTCAGAATGAAATCCGAACTCCTGTCCATGAACACCTGTGTGGCCTGGCACCTGCCAACTTGTCTAACCTCATTAACGGCCATGCCCCTCCTTGCCTGTCAAGCTCCCATGACACGGGCTTTCCTTCAAAGGAAGGAAGGTTCTCAGCTGTGTCCTGCATCAGATTCTGCACATGTCTGGAGGACACAGAGGTCTCCAATTAGCAGTGTACTAGGAAAACACATCTGGGAGGTACATCAGCAGGTGGCAGGGTATAGATTCCATGCAGGAGTTCTGGAGACTTCTGCTTCAGAATTTTATGGAAGCTTCTTTGGATCCAAAATTTTGGGTCACTGAGGAATGCTAAGTAGATTATCTAGGAAGTAACCATGGGGTAATAAAACTTCTTGGTAATTTTACTTGAAAATTGTGGTGCAAAGACCTAGGGAAGGCAACGGACATTATTTAGCACTTGATATGTGATGTCTTCTTAACTTTACATAAGGGTTACCTCAGGGGAAAACAGATTTGATGAGACAACAGTAATTTGTCTAAGGATAAACAGTTTATAAGTGGAAAGCTGATATTTAAACTCAAGTTTTTTTTGGTCCCACTACACAGGAAACTTGCCCTCTAAAAGGATGGCTTGATACTGCATTACTAGGGTTCCTCAACTAGGGCTATGTTGATTTCTTCACTAAGGACAAGACTGGTTTAAGATATAGGAATGGGGCTAAATATGAAAGAAGGGGAACATCTATCCCTGTGTCTGGAAAACATAGCTTGGCAGAGACTGGGAGCCAGCAGGCCCTGATGTGAAGTGGTTTTAGGGAATACATTATTCATAACATAAAATTATGAGAAAATCGTGTTTGAATCCAGTTGTGTATCTCCACCGACTTTAACTTATACATTAACAAGAGACATTTAGTGAAAGCTTTACCTATCTGCAATTCTGTTTCAATCATTGAAAACAAACAGCACAATTTAATTACATCTTAAAAACTTGTCATCCAAAGATGATTTATCATGGATTTTCAAGGGCTTTATGCTAAAGAAATCTTCTTGAGAAATGAATATGGATAAATGTTCTGAAAAACAATGTGGAATAGGTGGCGTCTGGGCTGTGGGATCAAGAGACCTGGACACGTCTTACCTCACACATTCAGAATCCAATCCCTATTTTACTATCATCACTTGCAATTGAGTCAAATCCTAAAATTTATTTTCAGGACTACTGTTAAAATTTAAAAAAATATATACATTTAAATATTTTCTATTAAAATGTTGAAATTTGGTATGCCTGTGCATATTACAAAAGGAATAAGTGAGTGACTGAGCCCAGGAGTACTGTGAGATCATTTTAAACAATCTTACGAAGGCACACTTATTGGCAGTGTTTTTATTTCAGAAGTATTTAATTTATTAGCTACATTAATTCTAATTGTGCTTCATATTGCTCTGCCAGAACATAGGATCACTATTGTTTACTTCTAATGGTCTTTTAAAATTACTAGAAAACAACAACAACATAATAATAAGCCTTTGCTCACAAAGTATGCCGCCTGACTGCATCAAGATTCTGTGCTTATTGAATCCCTTTTAGTAGACAATGATATGGTTGAAATCATAAAAACCTTTAATTTTATACTTTTACTTGAAAAAAAATTGTCTTTTGCCTCATTCTCTTTTTATTGGAACTACCTCAAGCTTCTATTATCTTCATAATGCATTTGGAAATGTGAAAACTTTCTTTATACACTACCCGATTTTTAAGATTTCATAAAATTGCATTTCTCATTTATGCCCACATCAAATGAGACATTTTGCTTCATTGGCTCAATGATTTTTTTTTTTTTTTTGGTAACATTTTGAGTTCAAGAGCAGCCAGTAAAAGGCTAAATGTAATTTTCCCAGTGTGTGACCTAGGTTCCAAACTGAATTTGATAATATCTGATAATAAGACAGCCTTATACTATAAAGCAAATATCTATAAAAAGAGTGTGGTGTGGGTTTTGCTTGTGGATGAGATGGCAAGCACCTAGAGTACAAGCCACCTTCCCCATCTCCTGCATGCAGAACAGACATTGCCAGTCAACTGCCAATCTCCTCCAAAGCCTACTTTTCAATTTCTTGACATAAAGCTTGGATCATACATTGGTTGTTACTAGCTCATAAAGATAAAATGTATCTATATTTACCCACAGAGACTTATGGATATAAAGGTTGATGATTCTAAGCAAGCAGTACATCAGAATTACATGAGGAAATGTGTTCAAATACAGATTCCTAGTCTCACCATGGATACTGAGTCAGTATTTCTGGAGGTGCACCCAGCACCTATATTTTTAAAGAGTCCTTTAATGATACTGATCTGCAGTCAGGTTTTAGAATCACAAGGGTGGGCAATCTGGTATCCATAACCTAGTTCTGTCATCGTTAAGGTCTTGTTTGCTGTCATCAGTTCCGTCCAGAGAATGATGTTGTGCTTCTGAACACCAGCGCTAAGACATCGTTCAAGTTGTTCTCTAAGGTCACACAGGTATTTAGGAATCAAGTGGAGAGTGGAATCTTGAAATCCCATCCATATTTTTACCTTTTCCTTTTTCTCTTTGTCTTGTGTACATGGTATGAGCAAAATATGGTTTTCCAAAGAGGAGAGTCATCAAACCATTTTAATGTGTTTAGAGAATTTATTACTCCAGAGATAAGATGGAGAAGTAATAGATACCTAGAATTCTTTCCTTCATAAGTATATTTATCTTGGTAATGTCATTGTTTACCTTAGTGTTTTTTTCCACTGAGGACACAAATGCTGTGTTTAATGTCTTTGTTTATTAGTATCTAACACAGAGCCCGATCTTTAGCACATACTGAGAAAATACTTATTGATTACATGAACGAACCGGTTTCAATAACTGCAGTCACTTATTACACTGTTTAATAGTTAGTTGTCCCTTCAATTGCCTGCCTACTCTATCCCCACTCAGCTTGTGAGATCCTCAAGGGAAGGAACCATGCCTCCCTCTTTCAAAGCCAGAGTCTGGCACCTAGTAGATACAGGTTACATGAATAAATAAAATAATACAAAGAGGTTTCCACCCATATTTAAAGTAAAAGTCAAATCAAGCCATAGTTTCTTCCTTGTTCACTTCTTACCTCCTCAGCCTAGAGAGACTGTGTGCAGAAACAAGATTTTAAACACTCGCAGACTTTTTGCTTCACAACCTTTTCTATAATTGAGAAGTTGAGGTTTTTATTAGCTAGGTTTGCCCCATAAGATTCTTAAAAAGGACACCAAGTGAATAGATGGGTGTCTTCACGGACAGAAGGGACAAGAAGAGGCAGGGAGTGATGCAGAAGTCATTATGAACTCCCTGAGGCTAAAGCAGGCAAACTCATCTCCAGAATCTTCAGGAAAGATGATTTCAAACAACACTGACAGCCTTAGCCACCTGGGAATGATTTGGTCATGCCTTAGTTCTCTGACCTTTTTAAGCTCCAGGTACTTCCTTTCACCATATCTGTCAAACTTTGACATCATCTTGGCTCAGGGTGAACAAATGGCTCAGAGAATCTAACAGCATCCATATAACAACAGCCTCATCTATTCAAATACAGTACCCCGACTTTAGAGGATTTTTTTCTAGCTGTACAGAGACTTAAGAATGGCATTAGGATCATTAGATGGGGTCTTAGTCAACTTGGGCTGCTATAACAAAATACCATAGACTAGGTCCTTAAAACAACAAACATTTATTTTTCATAGATCTGGAGGCTGGAAGTCCAAGAACAAGGTGACAGCAGATTTGGTTATTGGTGAGAGCCCTCTTTCTAGCTTATGGACACATCCTTGCTATACCCTCACATGGTGGAGAGAGAGAGCAAGAGAGAGCTCTCATCTCTCCTCCCCCTTATTAAGGACACTAATCTTATCATGGTGACCCCTTCCTTATAATATCATCTAAAGCTGCTTATCTTCCAAGATTCCCACCTCCAAATACCATCACACTTGGGGGGAGGCCTTCAACATCTAAATTTGGAAAGGACACAACACTCAGTACGTAACAGATGGAAATGTGAAGGAGGAACCAACAAAGGATAGTTAGGGAGACCAAGTTAAAAGAATGTAAGTGTAGAGAACATCTTGTGTCCAGAGTATAGAATTACATTCATATTAAGGTTTATATGTGATTTTATAATTTTCTAATATGAAACATTTTGTGTCTAAGAAATGTGGCTTATCAATTCAATTCATTCATTCACACATCCATGAGATATGTATTGAGCACCCTTTAGATAATACAGTGAACAAAAGAGCAAGGCATATCTCCAGAATTTAGACAGTTACAGTCTAAATGGCAGGGGATTGTGGTAAGGACCAGCCATGGAGTACTAAGACTGTGTGGCACAGCACAGGAGAACAATCAGCTATCGCTTCATGGAGTGGCAGGAGCATAGTCAGCTTGGTACTCAGAGAATCCTCCACAGAGGAAATGGCCCCTTTGCTAAGACATGAAGAACAGGCAGAAGTTTTACTGTTGGGCAAATATTTCATGAATCAATACGTATGAGGGGCTGGATATCTGAGCACCTGTAGTTGTCTTTGAACTGGAAATAGTTCAGTATTGCTACAGCAGGGAGTGGTAGAGTACGTATGAGGGAGGGAGAAGTAGGAAGGCAGAACAGGATGGAAAAGAAGGGGGTGGATCTAGGGCCAGATTACAAAAGAGCCTGCACACAGTGTTCAGGAATATGGTCTCATCCTAAGAGCACGTGGATGCTAACAAATGGTTTTAGTCACCTGAGTGATGTGATCGTATTTGAGCTTTATAGAGACTGTTCTAGCAGCACAGTGGAGGATGGATGAAAAGTAGGAAGTCTAGAGACAAGTATCAGAGGCCCAAGTGAGAGATAGTGGCTTGAATGGTGTTGGGTTCAGAGTGATGGACAGAACTGGCACACTTGACTTACATTCAGGCCCTGGGAAAGATAGGACTGAAGAGTTGGTGTTGGAAGGCAAATGAGAGTAAACAAGGATGGTTCCCAGAGTAGTGGCTTAATTTTTCTTTGTCCTGGGAAGATTTGTTAGATCAACACAGACAGGCTTCCACTCACTACAAGGTAAGGGCTCCATGTACCAGCAGGTAGGCATAAGTAGCTAGTGTCCAAACCACATTTGACGTATACCTGCCTATTAATTTTGGATACTCTTTTACATATGAAGACAAGGGGCAGGGGAAAATTGTCAAAGTTACAGTTAAGTATTTTACTGACTTTAAAAAGGCCCAAGGGAAAAAAAAATACTTCAAGTATTATTCAGGAATTAGTGATATTGGTTAAGGAGAGTTATTTAAACTAGGTGAACAAAACTTATTTTTGCAAACATTATTATCATGGATGAAATGGTGAGAGGCATAGCTCTTCTTTAAGGACATACGACTTATAAGAATCTATTCTTCTTAAGAGAAGAAACACAATTTGCAGCCCTCATAGTTTTACCAAGCTTTTGTTTGTTTTGTTTTGTTTTGCATAGAAACAACCAAAGTAAGCATTAAACTTATTTCAGTTAAGATTGAGGAATATATTTTAAGTACCAAAATAACATGACAAAACTATGAATTCAATGCTGACTCCCATCATATGTGATTTTGTGCAAAGTCATTTTCATTATAGGATGTTCTTCCTTTTCTGAAATATGAGTACTGTATGCTGTGCTGTGCTTTGGATGAAACAAAATACACACAGATGCTTTAAACTATCATCATAATTTATAGTATTCCTAATATTCATTGTGAATAGAGGCCAGAATCAGTACCTTTGAAAGGCAAAGAGAATGAGCAAAAATTTGTCTGTGAATACAGAGGAATTTAGACTAGAAGCCATAGTATTTATTTTCTCCTCCAGGTTAGGAAAATGGTCCATTGCCTCCATGGTCCTGAGCACATCAAGGTCATCAGATTGGGAAGAGCAGCAGTATGGAATTTTAGAAAGCATCTGTTTTGTGCAGAGTATTTCACTGTTAAAAAGCAGTACAAGCTATCTTAAGAAAAGCTTTTCTGAATATGTTTAAAGTCTCCTGAATTTCCTGCATATAAATGTTGAATACCTCCAAAATGTCAATCAATCTTGTTTTCTAGTTAACTTAGAATAAAATGATAATGAACTTGCATTTAGCCAGAGCCTTTCACAGAGTGAATGTAATTAGACTTGGAAAAGATCTATTAGGATATCCAATTTCATCTCTGTGCCCAGAGAGAACTATTCCTCCTGAGAGTTCCCTATTACTATGTCCTGGCTAGTTTTAAAAGTCTCAAGGGAAGAAATTTTTACTTTATTCTTGGATTATTTAATTACAGAATTCCTTAAGGGGAAGGAACACCTGCCTGAGAATCAGGAAGCATAGATTTAGTTCTTGATTTTGTCACTCATTAGTTTGAGACTTTGAGCCAGACATGTAGGCTCTGTAGGCCTCAGTTTACAAAATGGTGTGAAGCTTTTCTGTATCACAGAGTTGCGATGAAAATCAAGAGAGAAGACACACGTAAACTGACACAGAGCTTGGAACACTGGGGTTACCTGATAAATATAATTTCTCTCTGACAACATTCTTAACCAACCATTCCCCACCTTCTCTTCCCACATTCCCTTCTTCCTCCAATACTTTTCCAGAAGTACATATACTTTTTGAATATTGGAAAGGATCTTCTTGTTTTTCTCCTTTCTAGGTCTCCGTGTGTATTAGTTTGCTAGGGCTGCCATCAAAAAGGACCACAAACTGAATGGCTCAACACAAGAGATATTCATTCTCCCACTGTTCTGGAGCCTGAACATCTCAAATTAAGGTACAAGCAGGGCCATGTTCCCTGAAGGCTCTAGTGGAAAATCTTCCCTTGCTACTTCCTGGCTTCTGGTGGCTCCCGGCCCTCTTTTGCATTCCTTGTGTCCTATCTGGTTCCCTCCTGTCTCTGGATCCCTCTTCCCATGGCCTTCTTCCTTGTGTGTTTGTCTTCTGCATGTGTCCTCTTCTTATAAGGATACTAGTCAATAGTTTTAGTGCTCATCCAAAACCAGTGTGGCCTAATCTCAGTTATACCTACAAAGATCCAATTTCCAAATGAGATCCCCTTATGAGGTTCTGGGTGGCCATGAATTTTGGGGGACACCATCCAGCATGTGTACCCCCAGCAGATTTTCCGATATAGCATCCTCTTCTACATTAATCTATAAAGCAGACTCTAATAAGTCATAGCTCTGATGGTGTAGGCATGGTCAATAATCAAACTTTCTCTTTTTACACAACTTTCAGTGTTTTCCCAAATATTTTTTTCATTAGTTGCATCAGTCAAAGAAAATGATTACTGCTCTGACCCAGTTGTTTTTATGTTTCTCTGAAGGTCAGCCATACAGAAGGAAGAAAGGAAGGATGAGAGGTTTCTATTCAAAGATAGAGGGAGGTCCTGAGTATGTGGACACTCCAAATGTGTCAAATTCCTCTATACCATTTTATAATCTTTGGAATGAAAAGAGGTGACATAAGTCCCTGTTCTACCCTGGGGTTCAGCTGAGTGACTTAAGCAACTCATTTGACATCTCTCAAGGTCTCCATATCTTTCTCATATATAACTAGGGGGAAAACATAACTAGTGTCTTGCCTAACACTTGAGAGGGCAACATGGTATGACAAGTTAGAAAATCATTCTGAAAGGTTAAGTGATATACGTATATTTGTGTGTGTGTGTGTGTTTGAATTATTGTGATGAGTATTGTTGCCTTGCTACATTTGAATGACTTTAAAATTAGTATCATTTCTTTCTCATGCTGTTCTACCTTCTTTATCCATTTCTACAGAGGAAATTATTAATGGCTATAATAAAGATTCACTTATTTGGGGAGCTCAATTTATGTGAAATTAAATTGGTTTCCTAATTTTTCAAATTTTGAGCTTTAAATAACTGTTAACACAGATGTGTAGGAATATTTTTTCCTCTAAGTTTTTGAATTCATTCCCAATTATTTCTTTATTCTTTTTTTAAATTTCTTTTTATACTTGCCAAATGTCCTTTTACCCTTTTCCAACATGAATAGCTAAAATCACTGTTTATTTGCAATGAAAACTGCCCTACATAAATTGTTTCTTGTTGAGTTACTTATAAAACAATTGTGAGAAATAACTACTTGTATAAATCTCTTGCATTGTAATCATAGATAAAAAAATACTTCACTGGTCCATTGTCCACCTCCCAATCTCAAAGATAACTTAGATTAGCATTTCAATCCACTCTTCTGGTGGGATCCACAAGGTCTTAAGCCAATAGAAATAAAAACGGAGAAAGGTAACACAAAAACCAGAAAAAGACAAACTTGGTGATTTTCTCATTTATTTGCATGAAATATTGTAGTAAGCTTAGTGCTTTCAACACTTAATTCATATGGATGAATATATTCATGAGCATGTGATTTTGTTATCCTCAAATGAGTAGTCAAGGTGATATGGTAATTTGTTTTAGACAACATGAGGAATCAACCTCACTTTGGCTGTTGTCATTTGACTTTACAACAGTCAGACCTATGCCCTCTTTTTTTGTTGTTGTTGTTGTTCCTTTTTCTTTGAGCAAACTGAACAATCCATTTATTTGTGATAATCAAAACTCTCTCCCCTGCCACCTTCATTCCTTTAACCATTCATTAAATTAGATACGATCCTGGGACCCTACATGGGATAGAGTTCTTTGGAATATTTCATATGGATTAATTTGTTTTTTATTAGAAACACGTGCAGGCATTTTCCATCAGGTGTGCTTTAATAAAGGTTACTATCATACTGGGGGAAGAAAAGGAGCTTCCATGTATTGGTTCTGCTTTTTGCTGGCATGTAACTTCTTTTCTCTACTCCTAGTTTTCTTGAACTCCTGACCTCAAGCGATCCTCCTGCCTCAGCCTCCCAGACTGCTAGGATTACAGGCATGAGCCACCATGACTGGCTATCCCTAGTTTTCTAATCTGTAAATGTGGAATAGTACCAAGTTTGTATGAATTTTAAGAGAAAACTTGGGTATTGCAGAGACAGAAAGATGCCAATTGAAATGCTCTTCCACTTAATCGCTGTTTGGCTCCAGGGAAGTCTATTCACTTCTCTGAGCCTCAGTTTCCTCATATTTAAAGGGAAAATATCAATATCTGCTTCACAGTTGGGATGATTCAATGAGATGACAAAGAAGACACTTAAATGTTTTCTGAGAGTATAAAATTATTTAGATACTAGGCAAAAAATAGCATTTTAAAAACATGAATTCAAGGCCGGGCGCAGTGGCTCACGCCTGTAATCCTAGCACTCTGGGAGGCTGAGGCGGGTGGATTGCTCAAGGTCAGGAGTTCAAGACCAGCCTGAGCAAGAGCGAGACCCCGTCTCTACTATAAATAGAAAGAAATTAATTGGCCAACTAAAAA
>CAUYRT010015662.1:0-11278 GCA_963574885.1 Lepilemur ruficaudatus | reverse complement strand
ACAGAACTAGAAGGGTTTGCAATTTTTAGACAGGCTGCTATGTCGGTGTCTCCATGAGCCACGCTCCTGCTGGGAAGTTGCAGTGAGCACCAGTGACAGTGGAAGCAGCCGCACCTTCCTCTGTGTCCTCACACCTCGTACTTGATTTGAATGCCCAGACCATGACTTTAATGAGACTTTTGTTTTTCTCTTTTCATTTGTGTGTGTGTGTGTGTGTGTGTGTGTGTGTGCGACCTCTTTGCTCATGTTTGACAGAATCACAAGCTCTGAAGTCAAACTACCGAAGTCTGAAGCGAGACTACAGGATTACTACAACATTGCATGTGACTTGGGAAAGTCAGTTAACGTATCGAAGTCTCAGTTCCTTCATCTAAGACATGAGGTCTCTCTTTCATAGAGTTCCTATGAAGATTAAATGATGTTTCATAGTGTTTAACATAGTGCCTGTCCCATTAGAAGGTATAAAATGTACCTGTTGCAGAAATAATAAGATACTCTTTTTTTCCCCTGGGTTATTGAGATTCTTCCTAATTTTCAAGAAAGAACGTCATTAGTTTTTTGAATTAATCTCTTTGTTTTTGGTTTGAGGAGATGAAAAGATAAAATCTTATTCCTAATATTGATGTCCAAGAGTTGTATTATTTCTTCCTAAATTCATTATTGCAACCAAGCTAATTTTGTTCAGCAGAGCATAAAATCAATTTTTATATTGATGTTTTCTAATGAACTATTTTTTTATTTCTGATTTAGTGGGAATTTTTTATTTTTAAATAGTTTTTTATGTGATGAATTTTTTTTGTTTATTCCCAAGTGTACACTTTTTATCTTTAGATTGTGTAAGTAGAAATGCATGTTAACTTCATTCTTTATTCTGTAGTTTCTGAGTTTATTGTTATAAGACATAATTTTTTCATAAAATGATAAAACACATGAATAATAAGCTGTTTAATTTCTCACTTTCAAAAAGTAAAGGTGGCTTTACCCATTGTTTCTCATAGACCATTGTGAAAATTGTTATTCTGTTCCACTGTGAGCTGTAGACTGTCTACTTAAATCACCACGTCAAAGTCTGATATGAATCTCAAAATTGAATGTCGGATGGAAGCATTGATTTCACTTCTCTTCACAAAAGCCCCCGATTTGTTCATCCTCACCTCTCACACACCAATAATGGCATTATTACTCAGACAATTGCCTAAGCAAGATAAACAAATAATTCATCTTTCTGCTTCCTTCACACTTACATCTGATCTCTTGTAAGTCTTAGTATATTTAAAGTATACTAAAATTAAAATTACTTGTCACCCTCTCTAGCTCTCTAAGCCACCATCACTTAATGAATGGTCTACTGCAATGACATTCTGTATTTGTCAGGGTGGGCTGGTTTTGGTTGTTTTGGCAGGAAATTTATTAATTTTCATTATCTTAAAAACATGTAATTCTTGAATCTATTATAATTTTTAAATCATTCATACAGTTCAGAAGCATATGAAAAAAATGTGGAAGTCCCCCTCTCTTACCCCCTGCAATATCCCTTCATCTCTTCAGAGGTGACCGTAGCTAACTGGTTAACACGTATCCTGCAATCCTATGCAATTATATTTGTGATTCTTAATCAGGATTAATTTTGCCCCAGGTAAAATTTGGCAATATCTGGAGGCATTTTTGGTTATTATTCTGCAAGAGTTTGCTACTGACATCAGTAAGTAGAGGTTAGGGATGGTGCTCAAATACTACATGCTCAAGACAACCCACACAACAGGAAATGGCCCCAAATTAATTAATTCACTTAACATAATGACCTCCGGTTCCATCCATGTTGCTGCAATTGATAGGATTTCATTTTTTATGGGTGAATAATATTCCATTTTCATCCATTTATTCATTGATAGAACTTAGCTTAAATTCATATCTTAGTAGTTGTTAATGGTGCTTGAATAAACTTCCATATCCTGATTTTCTTTGTTTGGGATATACAGCCAGCAGTGGGATTGCCATATCATATGGTAGTTCTATTGTTAGTCTTTTGAGGACTCTCCATACTCTTTTCCAAAATGATTATACTAATTTACATTCCCACCAAAAATGTACTGTGGTGCCCCTTTTCCCACATCTTCACCATCAAATATTATTGACTATCGTTTGGACAATAGCTAGTCTAACTGAGATGGTTATCTCATTGTGGTTTTGATTTTCATTAACCTGATGGTTACTGATGTTGAGTGTCTTTTATACACTTGTTGGCTGTTTGTCTTCTTTTGGCAAAAGTTTATTCAGTTATTTTGTTCATTTTTAATTGAATTACTTGTTATCTTCCTGTCAAGTTGTTTGAATTTGATTATGCTGGTTATAATACTTTGCCAGATGGATAATTTGCAAATATTTTTTCATATTCTATACTTGTCTCTTCACTTTGTTAAATGTTTCCTTTGCTGTGCAGAAGCTTTTTAGCTTGATACAATCCAATTTGTCTGTTTTTGCTTTTGCTGCCTGTGCTTCTGTGGTCTTATTCAGGTATTCTCTGCCAAGATTAGTATATCTCTTACAGGTTTTTGCCTTATGATTACCTTGAGGCTTATTTTAAAAATCCTATAATTATAACAAATATTTAAAACTGACACCAACTTAACTTTGACCATAAAAAAAGAAAAGAAACAGCCAAATTCCCCAAAATACACATTTACTTGTTTTTCTCCACATATTTTGAATTTTTGATGTCAAACTCTTTATTTCTTAACAAGTTGTTATTGTTGTTATTTATGGTTTTGTCCTTTAGTGTTCTTACTAAACATGTAAGTAGCTAAATACCATGATTATAGTAGTATTACAATGATCACATTAGCATTCTTTTCTTTCAATTTGAAGAATTCCCTTTAGCATTTTTTATAGGATAAGTCTGATAGTGATAAATTGCCTTAGGTTTTTATTTTTCCCAGAAAACTGTTTATCTTTCCTTGATTTCTGAAGGATAACTTTGCTGGTTACAATCTTTTGGTTTGCAATATTTTTTCTTTAGCACTCTAAATATACCATCCCACTTCCGTCTTGCCTTTAAGGTTTTTGCTGAGAAATCTGCTGCCAGGTATATTGGATTTCCCCTATATGTTATTTGCTTTTTTTCATATTGCTGTTTCCAGGGTCCTCTGTCTTTGGCCTTTGAGTGCTTGATTATAATATGTCTTAGAGTATTCTTACTTAGATTGAATGTAGTTGATAAACTTTGACATTCCGGTACCTGAATATATGTATCTTTTGCCAGTTTGAAAAGTTTTCTGTTCTTATTTCATTGAATAACCTTTCTACCCCTTTGTTTTTCTTTAATTCCAATAACCTGAGTATTTGCTCTTTTGATGTTTTCCCAGAGATCACATAATGTTTGTTTATTCCTTTTCATTATTTTTCATTTCTCTCCTCTGACTATGTATTTTCAAATAGTCTGTGTTCAAGCTCACTGATCCTTTATTCTGTTTGATCAATTCTGCTGTTGATGTTCTCTAGTGCATTTTTCATTTCATTAATTGCATTTCTGCTCCAAGATTTTTGTTGATTTTTTTCAAAACAATTCAATTTCTTTTAAATTTGTCTCATAATTTTCTGAATTTATTCTCTGTGTTTTCTTGAAGTTGATTGAGCTTCCTTAAAGCAGTTATTTTGAATTCTTTCTCTGAGAGGTCACATTTTTCCATCACTTTAGGATCAATCTCTGGTGTGGTCAGATCCTATTTTCCTGAAATTTTGTTGCTGTTGTTTGTTGAAATGCAACAATATCTGAGCATTGAGGAATTAGGTATTTGTTTTCATCTTTGAAATATGTCCTTTTTTGTGTCTGTCCTTCTTCTGAGGGGTCTCCAGGGATTCTAAATAGATTGCCTGTTGTGTTCCATGAGCCTGTGACAACTGCATCTGTCAGCACTAGAGAATATTCTAAGCTCAGGCTTACTACAGGTCTCACAAAGGCACTGAAACTAATGTGACTTTCCAGCCCATCTGGACTTTTGGGCAACCCAAGGAAAGTGGTTGGGTTGTGTGTTGACACTGGCCAAGCACCTAAATCCAGAATACTGTCCCGGTGGCCAAAATGGGCATGCCTCCCAACAGGTAATTATTTGGACCAGCATGTCAATAGTACTGAAGTTGAGAAACCCTTTTTTGTGGTGGTGCTGGCAATGACCTTTTTAAATTTTTTTAACAATTCAGTATTTTAGTATATAGAATTATTCAATCAATTTCAGAGTATTTTTATCACTGAAGAAAAACCTGCACATCCATTAGCAGTTGCTCCCCCTTTATCATAATCCTCCCACCCTAGGTAACTGTAATCTGTGTTCAGTCTGTACAGATTTGACTACTCTGGACATTTCATATAAATGCAATTTATGCAATATGCGGGATTTTGTGACTGACTTCTTTCACTTAGCAAGCTTTCAAGGTTCATCAATGTTGTAGTATGCATTTATACTTCATGTCTTTTCATTGCCAAATAATATTATGTGAATATTATTATTCACATAATAATAATAATATAAAATATTATTTGACATACCAAATTTTATTTATTTATCAGTTGATGGGAATTTGGGCTGTTTCAACCCTTGTGAGGTAAAAGGATTGAGAGTGAAAGATGTTGGGAATTTGGGCTTCTAGAAATAATAAAAATGAACTAGCCATTACACAAAATGTGGAAGAAAACAGATGGAAAACATTGAAAATCCTTCCCCATCAGTAATAAGTTTCCAGTAAAAGTGTTTAAAAATACACATGGGATGATTCTTATCAAGATATTTGCAGGGTTTCCTCAAGATGTGTTTAGTAGTTCAGCTCTAGAAGATAAGAGAATTGATTGAGTGCAAAAGAAGGACAAGGAAGCAATGGAAAACCCTCTATTGTCTAACATAATTTTTATCCCTAAGAGATGTACAATTTAAAAGAGATTATCCAAATCATTGATTTGCAACCTGCTATGGAGTGCTAAGGCATGATTTCTACTGACAAGGCATCAGATTAGGAGTCTTTGGGAAAGAGCAGGAGGATCTGGGCCCTCTGTGGTCCAGCTATTTGGTAGATGGTGAAATGCAGAGTCCCCGGGTGGTGCATCCGTTGCGCCTTCAGCCCAGGTCTTGAGTTGATTTGTAGCGGGTTGCAGCACCATCCAAATTCCTAAGCACAATAGACATGAAACGAGAGTGAAAGAAGGATAGTTAGCTTACTTAGAATAATTATTGGGAAGATACGTACTTAAGCCAAATGAAGATAAAAAAAATGAAGTTTCCTATACTCACTTCAGCAAGAGTACTAATAAGCATCATTATATCCTCCTGACCTATTTCAGAGGTACAGAGTTCTTTTCAACTGTGCTCTGGATTGTTCTGCTGATGGGCTGTCACCCTGCCTTTTTAAAAAGTCTCTCTTTTGTTTTCTTCCCCCGCCCCCAGCATATAAAGTATTGCTATTTTTCATCCACGCTTTTAACTTCAACTATTTCCAATATGCTTAGGGCTCCCAAAGCTAAAATTCCAGTCCTGTTACCCCTGGGACTCCAGTCCTAAATCGAAGAGTGCTTACTTACTCTACCTGACTATTCCATTTACTCAAACTCAGAATGTCTCAACTGAACTTATACATTCAATGCATCCCTAGTCCCATTTTCTTACCTTATTGTCCATTAAAAGGCATCACTAACCATCTAGTCATTCAAACTTGAGGCTTGAAAGACCTTACAATTTATTCCTCTTTTTCTCTCCCAATTTCCAGTTGACAACAAATGCTGTCCGTCTCTTCTTCCCATCACTGCTTCTACAGCTGCCTGACCACTACGTAGGGAGGCGTTCATCGTTTCCCAGTCTCCATTCTCTCCTCCCTTCCTTCTATCCCTAAAGTGCAAAACAGGTTATTGCCATGTGTTTAGTAGCTTATAATGCCCAGCACAATAAATTCTAAATTATTTAGTATGGTGCTTCGCCATCTGCTCCCTGAGCACTCTTTCAGATTTTATAGCACAACATGTAACCAATCACTGGAGGTTTTGCCCAAAGTGAGAATAAAACAGAAATTTCTGCACTCATAAGGTTTATATTCTAATGGGAGAGGAAGATAATAAACAATAATAATAGCAGTAATTATTATGCAGAACGTAGAGCAAGTTTATATTTGATCATTACACACCGTATGCCTGCACCAAAACATCACCTGTATGCCATTGGAGATTGGGTTATAGAAGAGGTTGCAGTTTTAGACAGTGTGATCAGAAGAGGTGTCATCAAAGTGCTGTTTGTGAAGGACTAGAGGTACATGTAAATTCAACTCTCATCAGTCCCCTTATCTTGTATTATTTTTTCATAGTACCTGTCACCTTCCTAAATTATATGAATTACTATTTATTATGATTCCCTCCCACAATTAGAAGAAAAGCTTAATAAGATACGCATATTTGCCTTGCTCACTGATTCCTAGTTCTGGGGAAAATGCCCAGGACATAGTAGTCTCTCAATAAATATTTGATGACCATATGTATTACATGAATTGGACTTCAAGCATATTGAAACCTTTCTAGGCAATACCTGGACTCATATATTGTGAAATACAAGCTTGCCTTGTAATCTGTTGTGGAAAAAATTCAAGCCTATTCTTGGCTACCTGTATCAGAGTCTCACAAGTTAACACCAGCGAGGAGAGCCTGAGCAACAGCAGCTGGAACAGCCTATGCAGCTTTGCTCCCTGCCAGCTCAGAAGAAAAGAAACAATACGGAAACAAAACTGAGAGCAGCAAAGGTTACACAGACATCCCGGCAGCATAATTTACATTAATTTAAAATGAACACTGTATCATGGCTATTATTCTAAATATCAGGGGGTTAACCATTTAATTTTCTAACGTGATTGCAGTTTGCTTTAATGTTAAAGCAGAATTTCAAGACTGAATATCTGAGTTCCATTTAAGTCTGCTTGGGCATATTTCTAAAATACCTTCCCTTATTTCAGTGATATTTCAAGCTATTAATTATTGATTGTTAATTACATGCCAGACATATTTTCATATTTAATCTTCATGAAATTAAGGTAAGGAAGGTATTGTCACTATTTTATTTTTGAAAAAAAAAAAAGAGGAGAAAGGAAAAATGAGTTGCTTCTAATCGTATGGTAAATGTACCACAGTTTCTTTAACCATTCATCCACTGATGGGCATTTGGGTTGATCCCGTATCTTAGCTATTGTAAATAGTGCTGCAATAGATACGAGAATGCAGATATCTTTTTATACACAGATTTTCATTTTGAGGGGGTGATATATATCCAGCCATGGGATTGCTGGATCATATGGTAGTTTTATTTTTAGTTTTTTGAGGAGCCTCCCTACTGTTCTTCTTGGCGGCTGTACTAATTAACATTCCCATCAACAGTGTATGAGAGTTCCCTTTTCTCCGCATCCTTGCCAGCATCATTACCACCTGTCTTTTTGATAAAAGCCATTTAAACCAGGGTGGTGTTTTGCTTGATGTGCAGAAGCTGTTTAGCTTGATGTGATCTCATTTGTCCATTTTTGCTTTGGTTGCCTGTGTTTTTAGGTCTTACTCGAGACATTTTTGCCCAGACCAATGTCCTGGAGTGTTTCCCCAATGTTTTCTTCTAATAATTTTGTAGTTTCAGGCCTTAGATTTAAGTCTTTGATGCATGTGATTTTTATTTCTGTATATGGTAAGAGAAATGTGGTATATGTACACAGTGGAATTTCATCTGGCCATCAAAAAGAATGAATTTCTGTTAGTTGTAACAACATAGATGGAATCGGAGAACATTATGTTAAGTGGAATAAGCCGGGCACAGAAATAGAAATATCACATGATCTCACCCATCTGTGGGAGGTAAAAAAAAAAAAAATTGAACTTATAGAGAGAATAAACTAACGGTTATCATAGTCTGGGAAAGATAATGGGGTGGAAGAAGAAAAAAGAGGGAATGGTTAATAGGTGCAAAAATACAGTTAGGTAGAAGGAATAAGATCTAGTATTCAGCAGCGCACAGGGCAACTATAGTTAACAACAATTTATTTTATATTTTAAAATAACTAAAAAAGTGTAATTGGAATATTCCCAACACAAAGAAATGATAAATGCTTGAGGTTATCGATAACCCTTTTATCCTGATTTGATCATGGCACGCTGTATGCTTGTATGAAAACATCACCTGTATCCCATAAATGTGTGTAAGTATTGTGTATCTGTAATGATTAAAATAAAAATTTTAAAAAATAAAATAGAGAGTATGATTCCATTTTTTAAAAAAAAATCACATAGTAAATGGTAGAGTGGGGATATGAAGCTGCATCTCCTAGCAATCAAAGCTCAACCATTATTTTATACTGCTTCCCTTTAAATTGCAAAAACAATGGTACCATATGACATTGGAAATTTCGTAGGCTGGCGAGGAGCAGGAGGGGTTGTTCTTACTGACTCAGGGTGGAAGAGATGGAAGAAAATCTGCATGTAAGTGGATCTGCACAGTTTAAATCCATGTTTTTCAAGGGTCAGCTATAGATACAAATGCTAATAAGATGTTAAAAATCTGTACTAGATATATCAGCCTGTGTCTAGAAGTTTATAAGTGCAAATTTATTAAAAATAATAAAATAGAGCATAATTTCCTTGTCTTCCTTACTGATTTTTTAAATATATAAAAATGCTCACCCTGACATCTGTGTATTTTTATATCTAGCCAAACTACAGGCCTATGGACACTTAAAGAAAATAACACATCCTATGAGTTCTTCAGGGATTTAAAATTTTTTTGCTATTTTTCTTGGAAAATTATAGCATGATAACTCAATCCATAAAAGAGGCTCTTCATACCGTGTCATTTCTTTCATCTCTGTTCATATAATATTAAGAGTTTAAATGTTTTAATGAATATTTAATTTATTTCTGTGGCTCACAGAATGTGGCTAAAGGCCTAGAGAATCATTAATAATGCAAGGGACTCCCTTGCTTTTGTGGAGCTTCCTATGTCAACCTGGCAAAAGTGTGATACAACATATGGGTCTCACCACAAGCGTTTAAATTCAAACTATTCTGTTGTCTGACACAGCCAGAAGTGGTAAAGAATTCCAAAATTCTAGAGAGCTGGATGGAAAACATCCTCTCTTGAGATGACTGAAGCACACATCTTTCCTTTCATTACGAACATGCCTAACTGCCGTCAATCCATGTTCGGTATCCTCTGATATGAAGAAAACAGTGTCATAAATCTTGAAAAACTGTTCTTCAGTAAAATGGATAAAATCTATGGAATATCTCTGGTTCCCAATCTTGGGACCAAATGCCAATGCGCCTGGTTCCTTCATGTGTGAAAAGTAGCTGAACAGTCACTGTCTAGTCTGCGGCTGTGGTGAAAAACATTTTGGATAACTTTCCAATTTTAATAATTATACTACAATTATGAAATGGAAGAGAATGTAAGAGATTGTCTTTAGGAGAATGATACTCTTTTTATGAATGCATACTGTATTTAGAGGTGAAGGGGTATCAAGTCTGCAGCTTACTCTCAAACATTGCAGAAAAAATATAAATATCTACACATTGACATACCTCTGTGTGTATGTAAATGTGTGTGTGCATCCTCTATTTTTAACCCTATATGCCATAGCTTGCCCCATCACCATGACCCATATATACACACACACTGACCAAGACAGTCAAAAGCTCCCTTCTGCTTCCCTACACTTTAGACGGATATCTTCCTGACCATAGGTCCCTAAATTCTCTTTTCTTAGAGCGCTTACTTTAGAAACTTACAATTGTTAATTCTTTCTTGCCCCTTAGATATGTACACCTTCTGGACTCTTGCTAGTTTTACAACTCAGGAATGTCTTTCTCAACAACCAGGAAATAATACTTTGAAATGTCATCGCCAAGAAAGATAGTACCCCTAACTCCCAGTTTCTGCGGGAGGGTAGGATCCTTAGATAAACACCCATCGACAAACACAGATGGCTAACCACTTTGACCAACCTCCCCTCTCTGCCTTCCTGTAATGTCTTCAGTACTTTCCCTATAGCTCACCCCAGTATTTAAAAATACTCCAGCCTTTTGTCCTCATGAAGTTGAGTGCGATCTCTTTCCTACTGTAATGGTCTTTTTTGCCTGTTCAATTCCCCCAATGCCATTTGTCTTTGGTAACACACACATACCCACACACATGCACACAGAGGGAATAAAAACAAAGATTAAGCAAATATGGAAACATGTTACCTTTTGGGAAACCTGAGTAAAAAGTAAAAGAGGAACTTGTAATAATTTATACTATTTTGCAACTTTTTGCAATTACTCCAAAATGACAAGTTAAATAATCATGCAAAAATGTATATATGAAATATTCTATAATATTTAACAATTCGAATGAAAAACAAAATATTCAATTCAAAAAGCCAATAGCCATGCCAAGTTGGGATACCTGTCAACACCACAAATTAGTAAGAAAAGCACTGAGAAATAAGTATGGTTTGGCATTACAAATAAATACGTATTTTCAAGAGGCTGGAGGCAAATTTTGCTCTTTTATACAAATGTAAAATGTCTTTTATCTTGAAGGCCAATTAGCAATGTAAACCATTTAAAATATTTTACATGAAATTCAAAGACAGATCAAAGGGCTGTGGGGACTTAGGATTACTCTCAGCAGTGATGTGGTCCTGCCTCACGCTCAAGACAGTAATTTGCTTTACGAGATCCTTAGGACGTGACCATCTTGTTCCTGCACATTTACTCCTGATAGCAAGGATCTTGCCCATTTCAATTTTACGTTTCTTTATGTCAAAAGGAAATCTCGCCTTCTTATAATTTTTACTCATTAATAGTTGTTCCATCATCTGAAATAACTTGAACTAGTCCACATGTATGCCTTTGAAATAATTAAAACATCTTTCATCCATCTTCTCAAGTTAAATATTTCAAACAGCCCTCTTTTGACCACCCTGGCCTCTTCCTTGGTGCCATTCCTTATAGACTACAATGTTTAAATTAAGAGAACATGTGAAACATGGTCAGACAAACGCCTAATACTGGAGGTGGCTGAATGGTGGCGGTTACACCCAGCTCCTGGGGACAGAAGTGGCAGCAACACTACTGGCAGCCGGATGTCCAGCGCCTGTCATGGTGATGGGGCAGAGTGTGGTATTTGTCATTCAAAATAGTAGCTGTTGTGTCTCCATGGAACCCATACTCTGGGACAATTCTGTGGTCCTCACTTCCACCCAGTCTTCTTTGTCCCTACCCATTTTATAGGTTTTA
>CAUYRT010015660.1:0-10686 GCA_963574885.1 Lepilemur ruficaudatus | reverse complement strand
CCACTTGTACTCACCATCAAATTGGTATTGACTGATTAACACTATGGTGCTCAAAGGGTGGGAGCGAACACTGGGGAATTGGGGGTTGGGGGTAGACCCAAGTCTGAGCGACGTGGGGGCACACTGTGGAGGGGTGGGATATGCTTGAAAAGTACTTGGGGAGTGGAATTAGAGGTCTCAATAGGGGAAAGGAATTCTTCAAAAACTGATTCATGTGATTAACTGTACACCGTGATAAATTCACTGAAAATCATTTAATTGTACACTTAAAATGAAGTGTTGGTTGTACGTAGATACAGCTGGAGCACTATGTATGTACTCTATGGACTACGTTGACAGAGTAGGTTTTTGAATGTAACAAGATAAGTCAACTCGAGTGGTAATATATTTTGGGAAATCAGCTCACTACAAATTGTGACTGTAAACATTGTACTGTAAATGCTTTGTAGTTTTCCCCCAATTAAAAATAAAAAAACTTGAAGAACCTTTAATGGCAGCTGAGACTTGAGGTGGGTGAGCAAGGTCATGCTTTGGTAACAAAACCCAACATCTCAGTGACATAAAAAAGCCAAAGATGTACTATTCACTCACAACAGATATGTATCACAGGCTTGCCAGGAGCTCTGTTCCGAGTAGTGCTCACTCTGAGCCACTCTCTCCTGGATATTGCTGCTCAAGGCGCTTCTGCACACAATCCACTTGGCACAACTTGTCAAATTGCTCCACCCCATTACAAGTGGGCTAGGAAGTGGTATGTTTTACTACATACCTTGGAGGGCAGAGAGCTGGAATACTTGGAAAACAGAATTAATGATTATTTTCAGAGGCTGGGGGAAGGCCACTAGTCTACATAAGGGGTTGAGTTTGCGTGAAAGGCAAGAACATTCATTAGGTCGTTTGGTTTGAAAAAAGCCTTAGACTTCACATGAATCTGATGCACGAGCACGAAGATGGCAGCTGGGTGAGAGAATTCTTGTTTTTGATAACCACAAATGTCTCCAGTGTCTAGGACATTGGTGCTTGTGTGTCAATCAGAGTGTCATTTCACATATAGAGGTGGAACCGGGACACGAAAATAAAGCACTTGGACAAATCCATAAAACGTTGTACAACTAGGCAGTTGATGTCTCTTTAATGGTCATATGGATCTGGTCAGGGCAATCCTAGAAAGCATACTAGTCAATAGCAGGATTCAACCACTGTGCAGAATGAACAGCTTGATTTCTCTGCCTAGCCTTTTCTTTTTGTTATTCCATATAGTATATATGCATAATATATAGTATATTATTATGTATAATTTTTTTCTCAAAATGCTCACCTATCTTCATTGTTATATATATCATATATATAATATATAATAGCAGATAATATATAATGTTTAACATATAACATTATATATATATGTAACTATATCTTTATACATAATCTTTCCTCTGAAGATGCTCCCCATCTATGCTATGCTATTCAGCAAAGGAAGAAGTCACTGTCTACCTTTGGGTCAAAGAGTGAAAAGAGAAGTCTCGAGGACAGTGTACACTCACTTAAGGACCAATGTGATGGTGGCAGCAAAATTACTAGAAGAGGGACAAAAAACTCAAGAGAATACAGAAATGTAGTATGAAAGAGCTTGGATGGTTTATAAATTTTTCATTCATGTTCCCTCCTCAAAAAAACAAGAGTTTCTGCATTTTATTTCAGCAAGAGTTAAGAGCTTTCCTGTTCAGAATCACCTTCTCCATCTCGGAGGATTTCCTTTCTCTATCTCCTTGCTTTCAGGGGAATAGCAGTTGATGTTCTCAGACAGACAAGAAGCTACCAAGGTTTAATTAATTTTATCTGAAATTTTAGTGAACATTTTATATGCACAGATGTAACCAAGCAGTTAATATATTTTACTTGTATATTTCATAGACAATGTCACTTCCTTCTGACCTTGCAAACGAGTTCTGTTCTTTTAATTGTCAACAATATTTTTTTAATATTTTTCCAAGCAGCCTAGCCTCACATAGAGCAGCTTTTCTTGAATTTATAAAAATCATTCCAAATTATACTTTATTTTCTGTTGCAGAGGCTAATGAATTTGGAAGTCTTTTTTAAAGCTAACTAAGTGCTATTAAAGATTCAAATTGTTACAAAGAACATTCCATTCTAACCCCCTGTGATTCACTGATAGCTGTGAAGAGTCTAGACTTTGGAGCCAGAAATCCTGGGTTCAACTGTTAGTTCTACTAACAACTGGAACTGTTAATAGTGTGGCTAGTACATATAGCCATATGACCTTAGACTAATCTCTTAACCTCATTTCCTACCTGGCATAATAATGCCATCAACTCATGAGTAATTGCTCATCAAGGGTTTAGGACAGTGCTAACATGCAATAAGAACTCATTAAATGTTCATTATAATTATTACCATTGTTATTGAAGACATTAATTCCTAAAAATCAGGACAGTGCAAACTTCCTCTTTAATAGCCCATTTTTTCTGCTAGACTAGGTTCAAAATTATTTTGTAAGGGACCCCTGGCCCTGCATAAAGTATTCACTTGACTTCCCTCTCAGAGGAGTTGGAACAGCTGTCTCTTCAAAACATACCCATGTTGGGCTCCTGGGGTCCCTGACCCTTCTCCATTCTCATCTGTCAGTTAAGGCTTTGTAATTAAGTGCTAATGTGATATAGAAGAGTTACATTTTAAGAACCCATGAATGCATATGAAATCAAACTCCCTGGCACATTCTAATTCTAAAAAGATTATCAAAGAGAAGCAACAATCACATGGAAGTGTTGCCTGGAAGTTTGCTGCATCAAATGTTCCTCTTAAGGAAGTAAATAGAAATACCATTTGATCCAGCAATCCCACTAATAGGCATCTACCCAAAGGAAAAAAAGACATTCTATAAAAAAGACATCTGCACTCGAAAGTTTATGGCAGCACAATTCACAATTGCAAAGATGTGGAAACAACCAAGTGCCCATCAATACATGAGTGGATTAATAAAATGTGGAATATGTATACCATGGAATACTACTCAACTGCAAAAAACAATGGTGAACTAGCACCTCTTACATTATCCTGGATAGAGCTTTAGCCCATCATTTGAAGTGAGTTATCACAGTAATGGAAAAGTAAGCACCACATGTACTCACCATCAAATTGGTACTAACTGATCAACACTAAGGTGCTCACATGGTAGTAATACTCACTGGGTGTTGGTCAGGTGGGAGGGTGGGGGTGGGGTTGGGTAAACTCACAACTAATGGATGCAGAGAACACTGTATGGGGGAAGGGCACACTGTAGCCCTGGCTTGGGCGAGGCAAAGGCATTATATAACCAAAATGTTTGTACCCCATAATATTCTGAAATAAAAAAGAAAAAAGAAAAAGAAAATGCACTTACATTTAATGCCACTTGGCCTACTCTGAGAGAGTCTCTGAGAAAATAGAGGCCCTGAAATTTGAAGATGTTACTCACTCTGTTATATAGCGTCTTCACTTTAATACACTTAGGAGACAGTTTTTTGTTGATATTAATGTTAGAAATAATTGTGATTTTCCTGTGCATTTGGCTTGGTATTTATCTTATGAACAGTGTGAAATATATGACCTATTAGGTTTTCCTCCCTGAATTGTCTGTTAAATAGCTTACGGACAAAATTGTGGTCAGCTCATGGCAAATGTACAGAATTTTATGGTATAAAATTTTGGTTAGACTCAGCTGTGATTTGATTTTTATGTTCTATTTTGTTTTATATTTGCTTACTTATCTTCACTTTATTAAATTTATTCTATTTAACCACATTGTATATTTGTTTTAAAGCCACCTGAAATTGTTTTTGGAACAAAGTGACTTAGTAATTAACGAAGTAATTAACTAAATCATTTATAGAGAAAATCATAAGTCTTCTTCATAACTTTATAGATTCCTTAAGCATCATCATATCTGACTGATAAAAACTAATAATTAAAATAGAAATAGTTGTCGAGATAGAGAAAGTTTACAGAATGTTGGAGAATGATGCAATTCTGATAGGCTCTATTGTAAAAACAGTAAGTATTTTTTGACCACATTTTAGTTTTAATATCTATTGGATGCTAAAAATTATTCATACGAAACAATTGAGACTGCTTTGGAATACAACAAAAATAAAAACTTACATATTAATGATATTTGGCTTTTCCTTTCATAAAATTTTATTTCTTCAGAGCATGTAAGTTGTTGCCATACATATGAAAATTTTTCTATAGTTTTTTTAGAAAAAACATTCTAAATGCCAGATGGTAAAAATATGTAAGGCAAGTTAAACACAATTTATTAGGGAAATTACCTTTCTTTTATGAAGTATGTCTCTTCAATTAAATTTTACAGTGCAGGATTTTAGGTTAATATCAGGTGAAAGGTTAAAATTAGCATGTTAATAAGAATATTTTACAAAAAAATCTGACATTGTAGAGTTATATAGCTCTTTTCTTATCCATTTTGACAAAACGCTAAATTAAGAAACTTGAGGAAATATGCTTTATCAGAACTGTAATTACACAAAGTGACTATTATAGTCTTCCTCCATAAATTATGGGTAGGTATTAATTTAAAAAAATACATGACAAGCAAATCATTAGAGAAAAAGGTAGTTTCTTGTGTTGACATACATTTGTCAAAAGAAATTATCTCTCTTCTAAATCTTGCTCTTTGAGCACTCAGAAATGACAAGCATTTGTTACATATGTTCAGCTGACAATGAGGCTGTGTCACATGAAAGACAAGTGAAAAAAATTGGATTAATTTAGTTATAAAGAGATTTACATTTTGCTGGTTCTAACATGTCTTTGGAGATTGATGAATAAGAAATGAGATAAGAAAGGCTTTCAGAAGCTACTATTGCTGAATACGGTAGAAAAATTGCTCTTGTTGGAAGATGTATCAAGTTTCTGTCAGGTAAAGCCAGGGAAAATTCTCTTGTGTTATCAACTAATCTTACCAGAGAGAGAATATTATGCAAGATGTATGACACTGCTTTCTCCCTCTCCTGGAAGTCAGGTGGCTGTGCACTATGCCAATCTAACAAGATTTCTGCACCTTCATTTTATTTATTTACCAGCTTAGCCATGAGTCTAAGACAAAATATTGTCTGATCTTTCCTGTCCACTAAGCTTCTTCTGGAAGGTTTTCACCACTTAAAATTAGTTATTAAGTATTTTATAACAACATTAAAACTCAATTTACTGGTTATTTGTTTGTTCTTGGTTTTTTAAAAATTTCTTGATTAAAATATCTACCAGTGAGAAGACAACTAATTTAAATTCAATGAATATGTATTCTGTTATTTTGCCCACCTACAGTCTACATGCCTTTCTGATAAACAGAATCTTAATTTCTTTTTCTTCAATAGCCTTTATAGTCAATATTTATAATAGCAAAAAATCACAAAACTGTAATTCTGTATAATTCTAATATACTATGGATTTCACTAGTGTTTTGCCAAGCACAACAGCTGCAATAAAAATTAACTTAGTGTGAAAACCCATTCCAAGAAAAATATTTAAATAGTCTAGACTTAAGTATTCTAGAATAAACAAACATGAGAAAGAAAGTGCCCATTGCAAACAGCTAGGGTATTTCTCAATCCCCATGGGAGCTATTTAACGCAGTACTTCAGTGTCTTGAAATAACACTCTTTGAGAAAGTGTGGAAGGCCTTTCGGTCCTTGCAACAGCTGATCTGATAGAGGTACCTCAGGGGGGAAAAACACAGGATTCAAACACCTCTTATTATTAAAACAGGTAAGAATGATAGCAATGAGGTCATGTCATTTGTTGCTTAAAACCCTGGAATGGTTTTATTTTATGTCACGTAGAATACAACCCACGTTCCTTATCTTGGCCTTGCGAGGCTTTCTGCACTGCCACCTGCCTTCCACTGGCCTTCCCCTTAGGCCTCGCTGCAAAGCCCTCTGCTTTAGACTGACTCTGTTCCAGTTACACTGGGACCCCTCGTGTTCCTTTAGTGCTAAGTTTCTGCCTTTGGGCCTTTGCACTAGCTATTCTCCCTGCCTGGAATGTTCTGCCTTGAGATGTTTTATCTGATTGCTACTTTTGAAATTTGGTTTTCAATTTAAATGTTAACTCCCCAGTAAATCCTTCTTTTATCATTCAATCTAAAGTAGACCTTCAACCCCTTTCCATTGTAGTAGTTTGCTGGGTCTTTTTTCCCCACATAAACCTGGTACATTCAGTCCTGCTTATTGCTCATCTCCTGCTGTTATAGCATTTGCCTTCTCATACCAGAGACCTTGTCTGTATCATTCATTGGCCAGCATATTGTTGGCGCTCACTATAATAAATATATTTCTAATGAGTAAATATAAGCCCTAAATTATGAAAGAGATAACTACCTTGATATTATATGGTTTGTGGTGATGGGACATCACCATGTCTCATTTTAATGGTAATTTTGGCTTATGGATGAAATTGTTGAAATTTCTCAGTTACACATGTGAAAATGTATCTCAGTCATTGTGTATTGCCGGACTAAACATTGTTTGAGTATGATAAGCAGTGGTGGAATAGAATCACAATGTACTGGCCCCTGATTAAAACGCTGGCTGTGTTTAGTATGTCCTGAATAGTTCAGGTTCTATTACTCTTTTTTGAGTTTCTTCTATCTGACAGCTGTTGGCCTAGATGAGTCTGTATATTTTACTTCTGCACAGTAATTATTAAAGATATCATTCTCAATAGTTAATATTACTCCCTTGCATAATTTCAGTGCAAGAAATAAAATGCATGTCTTCTGACTTCAAGGTTGTAGTTAATTTCTATAATTTTAAGATGCTGTGGCTTCCATTCTGAATACAGATTTAACTTTTTCATTTCAGAAAAAAAAGCTTAATCACCTTTGATTCAGTTTCCAGTTCTGCACCCCCATCCAAGTCTTTAATGTTGTCAATCCACATATCTGCTTTATATAACTGCCTCCTGGTGACTATCTCACCCTGGTACATATAAATACTAGGTTATTAAGTATGAAACAGCCTATTTCCTTAAGTAGTACATTTGATGGTTGATATCTCTGACATTTCACTTTGACATTGTTTTATTGCAGTTTGGTTTATGGTTATCTTTCAAATTTTTTAGAGCAATTTTTGTGAAACCATGGTTAAGTCAAAAGTTCATGTTTTTAGAATATGAGTTCCATTATGGAACCAATGCAGCACAGACAACTGCAAAATATCAATGAAGTGTTTGGGAAAGAGGTGGCTAATGAATCCACAGTACATTGATGGTTTGAGAAGTTCCATTCTGATTTTTTTAATATTGAAAACAAGCCAATTGGGATACCAGAGACCAAGGTGGATAAGGATGAGCTGGAAGCTGTAGTGGAAGCAAATCCATCTCAACCTCTGCGTGAATTAGCAGCAAGGTTTGATGTTACTATTCCAACAATATTGGACCATTGAAACAAATTGGCAAGGTAAAGAACCTGGATAGATGGTTTCTGCATGAATTTAACAAGTGTCAGAGGAGACATCATCTGGAAGCTTGCTTTTCTTTGCTATCATGACATAAAGATGAACCATTTCTATATCATATTTATAATGTGTGATGGAAAATGGATTCTGACAATCACAAGTATTCAGCACAATGGTTGGATAAAGATGAAATGCCAAAATACAGTCCAAAACCCATTATTCATCAAAAAAAGTTAATGGTGTCTGTTTGGTGGTCCAGCGCTGGTATTATCCACTATAACTTCATGAAACCTGGTCAATCGATTACAGCAGATGTCTACTGCAGCCAATTGGACAGAACGATGAGGATGCTTGTGATTAAGCAGCTGAAATTGGTCAATACAGACAGGCTGATCCTCTTCCAACACAATGCTCGGCCACATGTCACACAAACAATGCTGCTCAAAATACAGAGGCCGGACTAGGAAACTGTCATCCATAGTATTCACCAAACCTTGAACCAACTGACTGTCATTTCTTCCAGGCTTTGGGCCACTTCTTGCAAGAAAAAATATTTAATTCTCAACAAGCTGTGGAAAATGATTGTTGAGGTTTTACGATTTCATGGCCACTCTCTCTCCAGGCTTCTTTACTGCTGGCATAAGCGAACTATCATTAAGACGGCATTCAGATGGTCCCCTTGTAGGGCCCCTCTCCTCATTCCTCACTGCCGTCATCCAGCATGCTGGGACCTTTGGCAGGTAGGGTTTCCAGGGCTATGCAACGGGTAGCCAGGGTTCCGTGGGTGGCCACATAGGCCCCGAGTGGTTGGTCAGGGGTATCTTGAGGACAGAAAGTGACCTCCTTGGTACCGTAGCCGCCAAGCATTGCCTCCCGCACATTCAGGTACTCAGGGCCTCGCTCACCCGCTCGCCTCGCACCTGGTGCGCCACGCCCCAAGTGCAGCCCTCACAATCTTCAAAAAGAGTCACCACACGGCCAGGCATCTTGTCGCTGCCCCAATGGAAGGTGTCTCCCTGCCAGAAATGGCGGCTGTAGCTGTAGGCGAAGTCGGGCCTCCACACTAGCGAGCCGTACCAGAAAATCCACCGCGCCTGTGCATCGCCGGCGTCCCTGGGGGCTAAGCCGAGGGCGCAGGGGACGGCGCGAAGGCGGGGTGTTCCAGGCTGCGGATTCCTGCTTCGTGGTGCCGGGCTCAGGAGTGGGCCCCGGTGGCCTCCGGCGCTGGTCTCCGACGTGGTGTGGTGTAGGTGCATACTTTGATTAATCGCACTGCTTCTTGTTAGAATTACAACAAACTATACTTTCGATTCAAAATCGGACATTTCATATTTAATGACCTGAATACGACCTAGTTCACTTGCACTACTGACCCCATACCGAGCATGGGCTGCACAGATATGCCCCAGTGAACCCCTTTCAGTCATAGTGTGGCCCCAGAGAATATACACTGTGTGATCTAGACCCATTTATTGTAATTCCCCATGGGAAGCCTGCTTGGGTTATTTCCTGGAGACCAATAATCACTGCCACCCATAGATCCATCTCTCTCTGGCTTCCTGCCTACTGGTTGAACATACTGTCTTTGAGACCATCCCACCGCCCCTTATTAGTAATGCTCTTCTTGACCGGTGAGTAATAAACTGCTTCTGTTGTTTCGTGTTTTTTTGTTGTTCTTCCTTGCTTGGGTCTCACCCGGCAGACAGACCCAAACCTAACTTTTCTTCCAATCAAGGCTCTCCTAGAGAGTATATATCTTGGCAGAAATAAACTGGACACAGGTCAGACAAGAACCACAAGGGCATCTGCCACTATAAACACATTTTCTGTAAGAGGGACACCTGGTCACTGGTTGGATACTTAGGCATTAGGCCATCTGCCAGAAGAAATAATATCCTATGAAAGACAAATTGTAGTCATCCATGACCAGATCGCCTGGAACCATCAGGGCAGAGCTAGAGTTTATAGCTATTTTCCAGAAAGAGAGACCTCAAGACAAAATTAGAAACACAACAAAGGTCAAGATTCTTTCCACAATATCACTCATTATTTCTTAAAATTAAGGCATAATAAACATCACTTTTTTCCCTGTATACTCTCATGACAATAAGTGTGAGAATAGAGTAAAAAATGTTAAATCATTTATATAAAATAAAATAGACACTAATGCACCCACTTCCTAAAGGTAAAAATCAAGGTGAAGTCACAATATTGAATAAAATATTATTGAAGTTCCATTAAAGAGAAAAAATAATGTGCTATCTAGAGATAATAAGGCAAATTTCTTTGGTGAAAGAGAATTGGATTGAAGAAAAAAGCAAAACCAAAACAAGAGCATAAAATATAACTAACTAAATAAAAAAATCCCAGCAGCTTTTACTTTTGAATCTGAATCAGTGTTGTGATGTAAGATTGCATGATTATTTTTATGTTGCTTTTTTTCTTCGTTAGTGAGATAAAGATCATCCATATCTTAGTAGTCTTTAAGTACTGAAAAGGAAGGTTGAAGTAATATAAAATTTACTTTGATAAAGCAGAAATACGACTCTGTTGGAATGGCAAGTACAGAGAGGCAAAGTGATATGTCCCCCTTAGTGAAAGTCAGAGTTCACACATGGAGATTTGCTCCTTGTTTAGGGAAGAAGCTTAGAGTGACTACTACAAGTGAATTTTTAATCATATTTCCTTTTAATTTTAGCTATGAAAAGCCTTAGCATTAGCACTATTTTAATGCTTACATTATCACTTTCTTTCTTCTCTAAGTATTTGATATATACTAATTTAATATAAAATAATTGAATTAGAAAGGGGCAAGATGCCAACGAGAGACATTGGCCACCAGACTGTCCTCAAAAGAAGAAAAAGTTTAGCACAAGGCTATGTTGAGAGCTGACAGAAGAGGTTCCAGATGAAAAGAAATCAGTGGCAATATGAAAATCAGGTTGTTTTGACACCCCCAAAGGATCCTACTAGCTCCCCAGCAATGGACTCCAAACAAAAGGAAACTTCTGAAATGTCAGATACGGAATTCAAAATGTAATATAGAAGATAACAGTGTGTATTCATAAAACTGGAATTGTATGCTCAGTTGGGAAATTGCTTTTGTACTCAATGAACCACGTACACCTTTTTATAACAATAAATATTTGAAATATTAAAAAAAAAGGTAGACAAAAAAGTGAGGGGGAAAACTCCCAGATTGGGATAATGAAGGGGAAAA